>OZ005612.1:10211200-10480170 GCA_963930655.1 Myrica gale | reverse complement strand
GACCCATCATCCTCCTGCAACAGCTCAAAAGCTCTCTGATATTTTTCAGCAACATTCAACATGAGGTAAGTAGAGTTCCATCTAGTGGGAACATCAAGACACAGAGATAAACCACACTGGATTATTTTCTTCTCCACACAAGTTCTAAACTTTGTTAACCTAGCAGGAGAAAACTTCACAAACTTTACCAAGTTTCAAACCTTAATGACAGACTCATCAAGTTCTTTCAACCCCTCATTCATAATAAGATTCAATATGTGTGCACTACACCTCATGTGAATGAAATCATGACCACAAATAGTTTGATCATTAGTCAAGGTTCTTTTCTTCAACCAATCAATGACACTATCGTTGGCACTAGCATTGTCAATAGTGATAGTAAGAAATTTTGAGATTTCCCATTCAAGCACACACTCCTCCAATTCTCTCCCAATGGTTGCCCCTTTGTGATCTTGAATCTTACGAAATGCTAGGATTCTTTTGTGCATCTTCCAATTACTATCAATGAAATGTCCAGTAACACACATGTAATTGATATTTTGGATCGAAGTCCACGTATCAGTGGTTAAACAAACCCTCTGCCCTGAAGTAAAAAACATCATCTTCAACTCCTTCTCCCTTAAGAATAGCTTTGTAACATCAAGAGTTCTTACAAATTCCCTAAATCCAAGACCTTCTACAATCAAGAAAGGCAACTCATCTGCCACAACCATTTTAGCAAGGGAAGCCCTAATTTTTTTTACTATACTTGGTCAATATAATATCTTTACTCTCACCACTATTCTTAGACTCAAAGCTCAAATGAGATTGCCTCTTGTCCGTCTTCCCCTTGATATAAAGATACTTAGAACAGCTAGCTAGATGATTGAGTAAAGATGAAGTGCCTTGTAACTTAGAGTGACAATTAAAACTTTGTCCACAATAGTTACATGTACACTTCGGCAGTTTACCACCACCAATAGCTAATCTTGTGAAATGATCTCATGCCTTAGATCTATTGGACTGCCTTCTAGGCAACAATGGTCGCCCACCACGAGCTGGTTGAGTAGTAGAAGGTCCCTCTACCTCTGCATCAAGCTCAATAACGGGAGAGTCAGGAGAAATCGGAGTGCCATGGGTGCTACCCCTTTCAGGAGTACCGCTAATAAGGGTACCCAAATCATCAAAGTTAATTTGTTCCATGATATCTGATAAATTATGCAACCCAATTTAGCAATCAATGCATATATTTTCAGCAACCAATTCATACATTCCAATTAATATCTTTCAGCAATCAATGCATATATTTTTCAGCAACCAATGCATACATTCCAATTAATATTTTTTAGCAGTCAATGCATAAATTTTTCAGCTACCAATTCATACATTTTCAGTAACAAATTCATACATTCCAATTCATATATTTTTCAGCAACCAATTCATACATTCCAGTTAATATTTTTCAGCAATCAATGCATATATTTTCAGCAACCAATTCATATATTTTCATTAACAAATTCATACATTCCAATTCATATATTTTTAGCAACCAATTCATATAATAGTATAATACAACAAGTCAACAACCAATTCATAAGCCAACACTCCAATCTCCAAAGGCAAAATATTATAAACTAGATATAAATCATAAATAAAAGATAAATCATAAACTAATTCAGCACTTCAATCTCCAATCACCAACAACACAACAGAACCAACAAACCAATTCATCAAGCCCTGACCTCCTGTGAGACCCCGATTTTCTCCTACGTAATTCCTTATGTATTATCTTTTATTTTCCAATGTAATAGCTTTTATTTCTTCATGGGGCTATGTTTTTGGCCAATGTATGGCCTAATCCTTATGTTATGGTATTTCGATTAAAATGGAATTTTATTCCATAAAATCTCTTTAAATAATTTTAATGCCATTTTATGCAAGTTTAAATTATATTTATTTTAGGAGCCGAAATTTGCAAGTAAGTTTCTCTCTTACAAATTTATATTTTTCATTTACTTAATATGTTTCATGGACCATAGAATTTGAATTATGATTTAAGAATTTCTTGTATAAGCCGAAAATGATTAATGGATTAAATGATGGAATTCTTTTGAAAACATGGATTGAATATTTTTATATCTTTCATATGTGACATGTATTATTACCATGTGGCCTATATTATTAATAGAATTTCCATTTGAATATTCAATGATAAGCTATGTATTTATGTGATAAGTCTAAGAGAAGATTTAATTGATAAGCACACTTGCTTATCATAGTGATAAGCAAGCATGATGATAGGTTAGGAAACTTTTAGGGTGATAAGACCTTGTGATTATTGTAGAGATAGGCTAGGGCCATTATCACATGATAAGATATTATGCTTATGAGGTGATAAGCTATTGGAATGGATTAGATAAGCAAGAGAGCTTATGAAGTGATAAGTTAGGTGAGAGAGAAAACCAAGTTGAAAGTTGGTTGCAATTTAATGTGGAAGTAACTAGGTTGGTTGGAAAGCAACCAAACTAAGCAAAGGGCAAGGTATTTACGTGAAAGGGGTAGAAGTGAATTTGAAAAGCCATAAAGTGAGGCCATGTGAAGTGTAAGAAGTGTAAGAAGTGATAAGACAACACATGGAAGTAAAAAGAGAAGAGAAAAGCAAGGGAGAAGGAGTGATTGTCGATGGACTCATGTGAGGAGAGAGAATGATGTAATTCAAATACAAGCTTTGCTAAGGAGACAAGATTTGATGTGGTGAAAAGATGAAGAAAGAGAGAGAGAAGGCTTATGTGATTGTCGACCAAGGCCCCCCCTTCACCATTTTTCCTTTTGATTTCTCTCTCTTGTCAATTCACTCTCTCAAGCTTTATGTCATAGCAATTACTCTCCTTGGGAGACTCATTCTCTCACACCTCTCATTGCAAAGCTTTGGCCAAACCATTCATGCACTCCATTCTCTCCCATTTCAAGCACTTGGCCGAAACTTGCAAGCTCTCTCAACTCTCTCCCATTTTGCTTCTCTTAGCCGAACCATACACTCAAGTTCAAGGTTTGTTCCTTTTTCCTCTTGCACTCTAAACCATAATCTTCTTGCCTTCCAAATCCCATTCTAAAATCCAAGTTCAAACCTCTTTTGTTGTGGACAAAAATCTCTCTTGGTGCAAACACATTTCCTTCCTTGAAAACCCTAACCATTTGACATCATTTCCCTTCAAGCTTACCATATTCTCTTAACCACCATAGAACCTCCTTTTGATCAAGCTTGGACATTTCTAAGGAGGGTGGACCGAAACTTTGAAGGAAGTGAAGTTAGGAAGAGTTGGTAAAGGTTGAAGGTGAGTTTGGTTCTATTGATGATCTTGCCTTAAGTTTCACAAGTACTAACCAAAGGTATTTTATTTTCTAGGTGCTCAAGCTTGGATAATCAACAAGGTAAGACTAATGTGATGTTGTTGGGTTAGCATGAGTGGCCGAATGACCTATGTATAAGATCTTGAAGTTTAGGTTGTAATATGCCTTGGTGTTGTTAGATCTTGAATGCTTAAGAACCCTAGGTTGTTTAAATGCTAGATCTAACCATGGAAACCCTAGATCTAAGGTTGAATGTAAAGAAAAAAGGCAAATGGAGAACAATGTATGTTAAAGGAAGCTAGATCAAGGTCTTGATGTGTTGATTTGATGAAAGTTAACTATTTTGCTTAGATCTATGGATGTTAGTGTGTATAAAGTGTAGATCTAAGGTTGACGGAAATATTTGATGAAAAGATAAAGTGTATGCATGCTAGTTAGGTCACAATACAAAGGATGTGCATGTTATGATTTTTAGCATGAAAAAGGTGACATTTTGGGGGTATGGCCGAATATGAGATGTGTAGGATTTCATGCATAGTTTTGTATATATTTAAATCTGGACATTGGCCATGATATGTGCAAGATTTATGACACTATGAATGGTAGATGATTATGTTAAGTATTAGATGCATGCATGTTGAAGGAAACAAAGAAACTTAGTCTTTTGGATGAAATCATGTATGGCCGAATATTATGAGCATAATGTATGGTGATATGCTTTGATTTATAGATATTAGGTTGTGAAATTTTTGAATGGAGGATGGGATCACCATTGGAGTAAAAGTTGTGACTAATTGGTGCATTAAATAGTGATGGCCGAATGTTGTAAGAAATATAACCCTAAGTGCAATTTATAAAAATTGGATTATCATTGTTGTGATAGATATAGAAATTAGGGTTTAATCTAGTTGGAACAAATATTGAAGAACCATGATCTTTTAATAAATTATTATTTGGAACCCTAGTTAAGTTTTACTCAGGATCAATTGAGGTTTAAGTCCAAGTTAAGATTTAATCGTGAATAATTTATTAATAGTTTGATATAAGGTTTTAATGAAGTACGTGTAATAAAAAGAGACTTAGGTTTAATTCTAAACCTGTGAGTATTAATTTAACCCTAATCGAGGCATGTACATGGATAAATATATTTTTATTTCAATAAAAATATTAATGATTTAATAAACTAAGTTTTGAATATTGTTAAGGAAAAGAATAAATAAAATATTTTTTTAAAAGATTTTCGGTGATATATATATATATATCTTTGGTTGATGACCGATTTCAAAAATGAAAATATTTAATGATTGCATACTATTCTTAAAGTCTAAGAAATATTTGAATCGCTTGTAGGCGATCCACGTGTCTGTATACACGACCAAGGAAGACCAAGTGTAAGTGGATACTGTAAGTGGACAGTAAGTGTTCTTTTTCAAAACTGGAATGACACACTGCATCGTTTCATGAACAAGCATGAATTTTAAGCAAGCATGAATTTTTAAGCAAGCATGACATGACATGTGCATTGCATGAATTTTTCAAGAAGAAAGTTTATGCAATGATTTTATGGAAAGACTATGAGAAGTTTTATGAAACGATAAGTTAAGTTAAGGGGCACTGGTCGGTACCGTACCATCAAGTTGGACTCCCATACCGAAGGACAAATGTGAGAAGGATGGGTGAATCCAAGAGGCTGTGCAACCCACGCTGAAGAACATTGAGAAGGTGTGGTGCCTCCAAGGGTCATGTCTAGCCACTGAAGGACATTGAGAAGGTGCGCTAGCTGACCGTATGTAAGGTCTCCAAGGGAATTCGGGGACGGTTCCGAAGGGAACGCACAACCCTGACTTCAGGGGTTAAATGGAGCGAGCTCACAAATAAGAAATATGAAATGATTATGAAAAGGCCAAGAGTGGCACAAGTATGAATAAGAAAGATCTTCAAGGGCCAAGGGCCGATTTCACGATCAAACATGAAAGAGATATTCTCAAGGGCCTGGGGCCAACTTCAAGCAAGAGCATATGCATATCCATGAGCATGCATGTGCATCACGAATCAAGTTTATTCTCTTTCATGATTATGCAAGTACAAATCAAGAGCATGTTTTAAGTTTTATGTCTTTCCCTTACTGAGTCTTTTTGACTCACGTTTTTAAAATTTGTATCATTCCAGATGCCTCAGGTGAAGAGAGTCAGGAGGACTACCTGACCTAGAAGCCCAAGAATTTATGTTTCATAATTTTGATGATAGTGACCTGATCGTCACTAACTGGCTTGTTATGTGATATATATATATGTTTTGTATGAACTTAATGAGAACCCTGATTATGTAAGATTAGCTCGAACCCCTCGCGATCTAGTACGTTTCCGCCGTAATCAAGTAAAAATATAAGTAAGAACGCTGGAGCCATCCGGGGGATAGCTCGCGGCTGTCACGGTCCCTGCGGGATGCCGTTCGGGGCGTGACACCTCCAATCTCCATAGGCAAAATATTATAATTTCTGAAATATAGGGTGGATAATGGCAAAATATACACTTACCTGAGCAAGTTACCAGCGAATAACAACAACACTCCAACAGCAACACAGTTACACAAGTAACACAATATCTACAATAACTTCAAATCGTAATTCATAATTAACAAATAATGTTCGCTGTTATAGCTGAACATATCAAGCAGCATACAAAAATAAACAAAGAAATCAGTTCGGCAAAGTTAGTGAATAAACTAACTACTGGTATAGACCCAACAGCGAACAAACAAAAATAGAAACTGATTTTATGCACCATGCATGCCTTAATTGACCCAACAGCAAACAAACAAAAATAAATTAGGCATCAACAGCAAACAAACAAACAAACAAATTGTTTACCTTGTCTTTTAGCTACAACTCTTCGGCAAAGTTAGATCTGTAGTCAAAATAAACAAATAAATCAACTCATCAACAGTCAGCAGCAAGAAACCTAGGGCAATATATCATATGAGAGAGAGAGAGAGAGAGATCTAGAGACTCGGCAACTAGCGACTGAGGGCCGGGGGGTGCAGGCTTGCAGCGATTGGCGACTGAGGGCCGGGGGCTTGCAGCGACTGGCGACTGAGGGACGGGGGGTGCGGTGACTTAGGGCGGGTCAGCGGCGGTTGAGGGCTCACGGTTAGGTTAGGGTTTTTCGAAGGGGCGTGTGGTTTTTGAGATGAAAGGGGAACTCAAGTCTGAAATCGCGAAGGGGAACTGAAGGGCTGATAGTGAAAGCGCGTATGGGGGAGGGGCATGGCTGAAACGCGCGTTTTACTAAGGCCAAAATGAGTGTTTCAGCCGTTCAGATTATCGGGTCGAGTCGAATGAAAACGGATTTAAAACCGGGTATCCGACTTTGACCCGAAAGTCTATTTTTTATATACAAACTATCCGAATCTGAATCCGGATCCGACCCCATCAGACCTGATCGGGTCGAGCCGGGTCGAAACTGGGTCGGGCATTTCTTGCACAACCCTAGATATGCCTTCTCAACGAAAAGGGCATTGGTAAAAAGAAGTGAGACAATGATAAAAAGGATGGACCCAACAACCTAATTTCATCGTTTGACTTAGGTTGTGTTTGTGTTGTAATATTTTTGGTATTAGAATATGTGTTGGTATTGGGTTTAGTGAAAAGGTGAAGAGAAAGGTAATTTTTTATAGTTTTTGTAATTTTTTATATTTTTTTATGGGAGAGAGAGAGATTATATTGGAGTATTTTATTAGGAGAGAGATAAAATTTTAGGGAAGATTAGCTTTGCAAACGCAGCCTTATATGACATGAAGAGGCAGATGCAATGGGGATGGATCCTTTCCTATTGTACAGTCGTGGAAATTTTGCCCATGGAGTGCTATTAAACTTTTCTTAAGAATTCTTCTTCGCCTGCTACTACTTTTTTTTGTCTTGGCTTAGTTACCAATACAGTTTGGTATTGATTTTTAACAAATTGATTTCTAGAGTAAAACTTTGAACGACTAGTCCTTTTGATTCATTTATATGGATCCTCCCCTCCACCAAAATTTAGCCAATTAATGGAAAACTAACATAGGTTTAGGGTCAAGCTGTCCATTGTCAGGGTCAGATAGCCTATCTCGACCCTCGTCCCTATTAGTGGGCTAACATTTGGTGGACTGTAACGGATTTTTGACTGAATGATCTCTTACAAGATACTTCATAAAATTTATAATAAAACAGATAACAAATTACAAATAACTACAAAATGAGATAGGAAATTCAAACATTTAGTTTTAATCCCAAATTATACTTGTCTATAATTGGAATAAAGATCTAATCTTGTGTTTCAATTTAAAAGATCGACGATCTAATTCTCTGTTTGAATTTAAAAATAAAGGGATAGAGATAAAATCTCGTGTTTGAATTTAAAAGTTAAGGAGATAGAGACTAATCTTAGTAGATTTAAATTATACCCAACATAAGTCTTTCTTTCTTATCATCAGATCTAATTTTTGAAATCCTTTTGTTGAGTCACAATGAGGGGCTTAAAAGATATTTTATGACCACATATTTCAAAATAAAAAGGCCCAAACCTTATTATACCGAGACAGCCTATCAAAATTCAAGTAAACCCTAACCCTAACATGTTTTTGAATCCTTATTTGTTACCACTTTGAAGAATTCCGAAAATTCTAATTTTGTCTGTAAATATCACACTTTCTCTTGAGTTCCAAGAAGAGAACATTTCAACTGCCTCTCAAGACCTACCACTAGTCTTTTAGGACTCGAAATTATATTCTTCTTCTTCCGAAATCAGTTTCTCTTTCCATCATGAAGATCCTATCAAGCTTTCAACTTGTGGCTTCTATCAGAAATTAGAATCAAGTACACGAGATATTTTATTGCATAAGAGCTATTAGTTTCACCCTTTCTTGATTTCGTACTCGGAAATCGAATCCGGTAAAGCCTTCTCTTTCCTTAACTTGTGATTTTGTAGGATTGATTTAATGGACGTATATTGCTTTTGTATGAAATTGGTTGGTCAATTTTGCGAAGGATTGGAACGAGGTAGGTAGATATGATCAAGCCCTTCTCTTTCAAGTAAAATATTTTTTTAAAGGATTTCAAGTTATACGATATATAATGATCCTTTTCTTCTAAGGCCCCTTATATGAGATCCTTCATATGAAACATGGCATGCAAATGATCTTGAAGCTTCCAAAAAAGATTTACATCGGAGCCGGATATGATAATATCATCCACGTAGACAATAGAAAAACAATTACATTGTCAATCTTCACAATGGGAGCAAACGTCTCATCATAATCAATCTCATACTCTTGATGATTGCCCAATGCAACCAATCCAGCTTTGTAACGTTCAAGAGATCCATCCGATCGAAGTTTCACCGAATACACCCACTTACTACTAATTCGCTTTATAGAAAGAGGATAGGGCACCATGTCCCACTTCTAATTAGCCACAAGTGCTTGAAGCTCTGCCTACATCGTTTGTTGCCAACACTCATGTTAGCTCAAGGTTGATCCTGAGCTATTTAACTCGATTTTGATGATAACAAATGATAAACTAACTTTGGAAGTATTTTAGAATACGTGGTTGTCAATCCACTATTCAATAGAGAGTACTCAATTGTATTTAACTTTATTATTAATTCTTTATGCTCTATATTTTATTTAAACACCATGGCTTGCACCTCAACTATGATATTTTTTATTGTAGGAGTTTTAATGTTGAAATGGAAAAGATTGTATATAAAAATAACTGGAAAAACTTTATCTGCCAAGATGGTGTTGACATGGTTGACATCATGTCGACACATAGCACATAAGCCAGACTGCCATTTTGATGGTGTCGACACATGGTGAAGGAAGTGTCGACACATGTCACAAGCACCTGCAAGCAAGTTCCAGATTCGATGAAGGTGTCGACACATGTTGTGGGAACCCTATTTTTAAAAACGGTGCTCAACACGTGAATCAAGATAATGTGGCACTTAGGGCACCTCTCCGATATTTTAAATAGGCCCTTAGGATCCCTCAAGACGGAAGACCTATAAAGGGAACAATGTGGAGAGGAAAAAGACTTTTGCACAACTTTTGCCTCTCTACATCATCAATGTTGACCTAGTCTCCATCAAGTGAGAGAAAAACACAAAAGAAAGGTTGGACATTTTCCAAGAAGATCAAGTCTGTCATTATTGTCATTATCATCAGATCTTGTCTTTTAGCCTTTTATTGAGCTTTGCTTTGCTGATTTGGCTTTGAGAGATATTGTTTTTTCATTCATATTTTTAAATATTGAAAACCTTTGAGTGTGGGATACACTTGGGCCTACCCTTGAGGATAGAAGAAATCTCATAGGCTTTGAGATTTGTAACGAGTTGAAGAGTGAGCTCGGAAAAACTCTTGTAACGGTTACTTAGCACTCGGAAGCTAGTAGACACTATTAGATTATAGCGGAGAAGCCCAAGGAAGACAATAGCCTTGCGGGTGAACGTAGGTAAGTCTTGTTTGAACCACCTAAAATTCGAGGTGTTATCTCTCTTTTTTACTCTTGTACTTATTTCTTTAATTTATTATTAGTTGGTCATTATTGCTTTAAATATTCAGATCTACGTTTTTATCAAAAAGTAGCTAAATTTTTGATAAACCCAATTCACCCCTCTCTTGAACTGGATGAGATAGTGAAACCAGTGGCTAGTGACTTAGAGGTCCACAGGAGACTGCTCCATCACATGGTTTGTAACATTATTCTTCCTAGAACGGGAAAGTTTGAATATATTACTTCTCTTGATATGTTCGTTAAGTACTGCCTGATTACGAGGCGCCAGATGAATCTTCGCCACCTCCTATTGAATCATATGGAGACAACTTTGTGAGTCCTAATTTTCAGGATTAAGCCAACCAAGAGGGTGAGTCCTAGTTTTTAGGATTAAGGCAACCCAAGAGGGTATGAGTCCTAGTTTTCAGGATTAAAGCAACACAAGAGGGGGGTGAATTGGTTTTCTAAACTTTTCAATATTGACCCCCAAAGTTCTGTTTCATGTAAAGCCTATTTTAGCACAAGTATATAATATGCAATAAATGTAATAAGTACTAATTTTTTGGTGGTTCGGCAAACCCGCCTACATCCACCCCTCAAGCTCCTTCACCGAGCCTTGAGGTTTTCCACTATCTTCAAATAGCTTTACACTCTCACTTCTGGGTGCTAGAGAACCGTACAAGTGTTTTCCAGGGATCAACACTCAAACCCACCCAAGTGCTTTTTCTGGCTCACCACTCACAACCTCACCAAGCTTAAGATATACCCTCTCAAAGTTTCTTCTTTAGTGAATAACCCCACTAAAGGAAAACGCTTCCTTTGATAGGTAGATTGAGGAACAAGACTCTCTCAAAGAGTAGATATAAAAATGGAAAGCTCTATCTCTTGATTCACACAATGACAAGGATGTGAAAGTGTAATTTGTGTGAATGATATGAGAAATATGAAATAGGATGGTTTAGAATATTTCTCAAACTATACAAATGATATGTGGTCGTTGGTTATACATTTTAGACGAAATGAAGTGTATTTATAGGCAACATATGAAAACTAGCCGTTGGGAGTTTTCTGCTAAAACGAGTCGTTCGACCGCTACATGAACCGGTCGACCGCTTCAAGTTACCGTTACCCAACGGTCATATTGTCAGAAGCTCAACGACTCTTTTTTCAAAACCAACCAGTCAACCGCTATACCAAGCGGTCGAACGCTTCACCAGCCGGTCGACCTCTTCAATTTAAGCACAGTTCGGTTCTTTTAAAAATAAGATTTTTGACCACTTTTAAACTCCCAATTTATAAGACTTACTTCCCATAAGTATATGAAAAGTTTGGATGCTTGTTTGGGGTGTATTGAAACCTTTAAAAACGTTTTAATCTTTCAAACAAAACTTAAATTGGTTTATGCACGTTTTGAAAGATATGAAAGTGCGTGGTTCAAATCCTTGTCAAAAGTGAATAAAGAGTTACAAGATTTATATCCTAAGGTCTTGAATCTTCACTTTTGAGCTCCTTGCATCTTCTTGTTCTTCTTTCTTCAAGACTTTGGCTCTTTCCTCAAATCATCATTGTCTTTGTAGATGTCCATTTTATAAACTCAATCTATTTATTGAAATCATCAAAATCTCGATTGTGCACAAAAGCCAACAGAGGGGGGAGTGAATTTGTTTTCTAAACTTTTCGCTTAAAACCCCCAAAGACGTGTTTGCAAAGTAATTACTAATTTAGCACAAGTATTTAATATGCAATAAGAGTAAATACGTGCTAAAAGTAAAGAGTAGGGTAAGATAATCAAACACTTGATTTTTTGGTGGTTCGGCAAACCCGCCTACATCCACCCCTCAAGCTTTTTTCTCGAGCCGTGAGGTTTTTTACTATTCTTCCAATAGTATACACTTTAGCTTCCAGGTGCTAGAGAACCTTACAAGCGTTTTCTTGAGCTCAACACTCAAACCCACCCAAGTGATTTTTCTGGCTCACCACTCACAACCTCACCAAGCTTGAGATATATACTCTCAAAGCTTCTTCTTTAGTGAACAACCTCACTAAAGGAAACACTTTTTTTGATAGGAAGATTGAGGAACAAGACCCTCTCAAAGAGTAGATATAAAAGTTGAAAGTTATATCTCTTTTGATTCACAAAATGACAAGGATGTGAAATTGTAATTTGTGTGAATGATAAGAGAAATATGAAATCGGAAGGTTTAAGATATTTCTCAAGATATACAAAAGATATGTGGTCGTTGGTTATGAATTTCAGATGTTATGGATGTGTATTTATAGGCAACATATGAAAACTAGCCGTTTATAGCCGTTGAGAGTCGTCTGTTAAAACGAGTTGGTCGACCGCTACATGAACCGGCCGACCGCTTCAAGTTACTGTTACTCCAACGGTCATATTGTTAAAAGCTCAACGACAGTTTTTTAAAACTAATCGGTCGACCGCTATACCAAGCGGTCGAAGGCCGGTCGACCGCTTCAACTTAAGCATAGTCCAGTTCTTCTAAAATAATGTTTTTGACTAGTTTAAACACCCAATTTTAAACCCTTATTTCCCACAAGTATATGAAAGGTTTGAGAGTTTGTTTGGGGTGTTTTGAAACCTTTAAAAACATTTTAATCTTTCAAACAAAACTTAAAATGGTTTATGCACGTTTTTAAAGATATGCAAGTGCGTGATTCAAATCCTTGTCTAAAGTGAATTAAAGAGTTACAAGGATATACCCTAAGGTCTTGAATCTTCACATTCGAGATCCTTGCATCTTCTTGATCTTCATTCTTCAAGACTTTGGCTCCTTCATCAAATCGTCTTTGTATTTAAAGATGTCAATTTTATAAACTCAATCTATTTATTGAAATCATCAAAATCTCGATTGTTGACAAAAAAGCCAACAAGCATATGAGAAGAAAAGGCAACGATTGCCTTATGGTATGCTCTTCACTCACATTTTTTTACCTTCATGATGTTGAGACCAATGGTGAAGAAAGAGAAAAACCTAAGGTCTCCAGGGAATGCAATCAGAAGACTCTGCTCTGCGCTTATGAGATTTGTTCATAATGAAGATGATCAGTGGGTGAAGAAGGCAGTGACAACTCCGTCTCAAAAGATTTAAGAAGAAGAAGTTGGAGAAGAAGATCCATAGGAAGTGGAACCAATGGCTGACGACAAACCAGAGAGTGAGATTCCAGTTCTAGCCTCTCCACGTACTCCATATACTCCTGCAGTTGGTCGTTCAATGTCTTCAAGATCTCCTGCTAATAGGCTTGCCCTCCTATAAGCCTCTGTTTCAGATCTCATAGATCAGTTGTTCTCTATTCATGTTGATCTATGGATAGGTCATGAGGAGATCAAATCTATGTTGGTGTCTCACACTGAGGAGTTGGCTTTATCTATTCGTGAAGCTCGTCTTACTCGCAAAGGTTGCAATGGACACCTGGATACTAGTAGATAAGTGATGTGGGATTGGTGGAAGACATTCTGACGACATATAAATGATTTGAAGAAGTATACAGATATCATGATTACTACCATCAACCGAGATGCTACAACTATCACTCATCATGTTAATGTCTTCACTGATTCTGATAGGTATCTGCGTCCGTCAATGGTTGATGGGCTTAATTTGTTCAGCCAATCGTGGACAGATTTCATGCAGGAGTACTTATCCCATTAGAGTTCTAGAGCTTAGCCATTACCCTTTTCCATTTACCTTACCCTCCCTCTCTTTTTGATAATGCCAAAAGGAGAGAAGTATATGTACCTTTGTCGTACTTTTTACGTAGAGAATACATTTCATTTCATTGCATTTTCATATATCCTTGTAATTGATTGACTTTGATTGATATATGATTGTGTGCTATGGATGAGTTTGTTTTTGTTAATTCTTCCTATCCTTACTCTACTCTGATTGATAATGGTATCTTATTTGAAATTTAAGTTCTCTCGAAATTGCAAAGCTTCGTCATTAACTACGATGCAGTATTCCTAAACTCTAAACTCCTTCTATTTCAAGAATATTGAAGTGTTTGTTATCTAAGATCATCTTATGGAGTTTGAGAAGTTTGGAGGATGATATATAAGTGTTTCTAACAAGTTTATAATTTTTGTAAACCTCTAAATACAAAAGAGACTCTTGCAAAATTTTCTAAATATCTAAAACCCTTTGCAACAAATAATTTTGAAAAACCTCCGCTTGTTTTCAGGGGGAGCTTTTTCCTTTCATTGCAAAGATCTTTAAAAGAAATTTGTTATCATCAAAACGGGGGAGATTGTTAGCCAAAGGTTGATCTTGAACTATCTAACTCGATTTTGATGATAACAAATGATAAAATAGCTTTAGAAGTATTTTAGAATACGTGGTTGTCAATCCACTATTCAATAGAGAGTACTCAATTGTATTGAAATTTATTATTAATTCTTGATGCCCTATTTTTTATTTAAACACCATGGATTGCACCTCAACTATGATATTTTTTTGTTGTAGGAGTTTTCGTGTTGAAATTGAAAAGATTGTATATAAAAAAGCACTGATGGTGTCGAGACATAACATAGAAGCCAGACTGCCATTTTGATGGTGTCGACACATGGTTAAGGAAGTGTCGACACATGCCACAAGCACCTGCGAGCAAGTTTAAGACTCGATGAAGGTGTCGACACATAGGCATGTATGTGTCGACACATGTTACGGGAACCCTATTTTTAAAAACGACACTTAACACGCAAATCAAGGCAATGTGGCACTTAGGGCACCTCCCCAACATTCCAAAAAGGCCATTAAGACCCCTCAAGACTGAAGACCTATAAAGGGAAGCTTATGGAGAAAGAAAAATACTCTTGCACAACTTTTACCTCTCTACATCATCAATCTTGATCTAGTCTCTTTCAAATGAGAGAAAAACACAAAAGACAAAGGTTGGACGTTTTCCAAGAAGATTAGGTCTGCCATTGCTATCGTTATCGTCAAATCTTGTCTTGTAGCCCTTTATTGAGCTTTGGTTTGTTGATTTGGCTTTGACAGCTATTGTTTATTCATTCCTATCTTTTAAAATTGAAAACCTTTGAATGTGGGATAAACTTGGGCCTACCTATGAGGATAGAAGAAATCTCATCGGCTTTGAGATGTGTAACGAGTTGAAGAGTGAGCTTAGGATAACTCTTGTAACGGTTACTTAGCACTCAGAAGCTATGTTGTAGACACTATTGGATTATAGTGGAGAAGCTCAAGGAAGGCAATAGCCTTAGGGGTGAACCTAGGAAAGTCTTGGCCGAACCACCTAAAACTCGCAGTGTTATTAGATTCCCTACTTTTGTACTTATTGTTTTCATTTATTGTTATTTGGTCATTATTAGATCTGCATTTTTATCAAAAAAGGGATAAATTCTTTAGGGTTAATTACAAAAAACCCCCCCACAAACTTATACCCCAATCTCAAATACCCCCTTAAACTCGAACTCGTTGCAACCAGGCCCCTTAAAGTAATTGTCACGTTTCAATTAGGTTTTTGACCGAGTTGTGACGTTAAATGGGATGTTTTCCGTCACAAGTGACATTCAGCCCATGCGAAAAGACCATATTGCCCCTTCTCTTCGTCCTCTTCGTCCTCACTCTCAGAACTCCCACCAACCAGCTAAGACTCCAGTTTTTCCACCAGGACTGTTTCCATGTGGACAATCATTTGTGTATCGTTTTTGGTGCTGAACTGTGCTCTAGAATGAGTTGGCGCTGCTTGTTCTTGAGTGAAAATGGGACATGGAGATATTACTGTTTATTCTGAATGTTCAAATTTGGTATTGAAGGCGTAGTGGTAGGTTGCAATAATCCTTCGGTGAGATTCGTAGGAAGATGGCTTCTGCAGCCCCATCTCCAAAATCTTCTGCGAATTCATCAACTTCTCCCGTTACTGTTACATCACCATCACCACCTTCTTCCCCTTCTCCATCAAATTCTTCAACTTCACCACCTCCTACGGCACCTTGAACCCCCACAACTCCACCTCCCCAGTCTCCTCCGTCGTCGGTCGCTGCTGCTCCTCCTCCGTCGACGCCAGCTTCACCCCCACCAGCATCAACACCACCTCTGATCTCACCACCCCCCTTCACCGCAGCATGCCCACCACCATCGCCTCGAACATTGTCACCCCCACCGCCTCGAACTTCACCTCCACCATCTGCCCCTCCTCCAGCTGTCACTTCGCCACCACCTCCAGACTCGCAACCACCACCATCAGGAGGTTCTCCTTCTCCCAAAGCCTCTCCTCCACCTACGGCACTATCCCCACCTGGAGCTGTTGCACCTTCACTTCCACCTCCCCCACCAAATGTCCAAACTCCGTCCTCCTCCACCCTCATTGAATCCCACATTGGCATCACCTCCTCCTCCTCCTCCAGTTCCTTCATCCTCTTCACCTCCTCCAGTTCCTTCATCCTTGTCACCTCCTACAAGTAATTCCTCTGTTAATAGAAATCCCAATAAGTCTACTGTACCTTCTCTCAAAACTTCCAGTAGCTGAGTTGTACGTGGATTTTCTTCCCGAAGCCTGAGCCTTCCTTCTTTTCCTCTAATGAGTGACGTCGATTTCGTTTGAAACGAGGAAAGGCAGAGCAAGAGAGAAATGGGGAGGGGAGACCGGAAAAGAAGTCAAGAGCTTGAGCGCGCGGGGGAACGTTTGTCTGGCAGCTTGGTCTTTTCGCATGGGCTGGACGTCTCTTGTGACGGAAAACATCGCATTTAACGTTAAAACTGGGTCGAAAATTCAATTGAAACGCGGCATAAATTTTAAGGGGCTTGGTTGCAACGAGTTCGAGTTTAAGGGGGTATTTGAGATTGGGGTATAAGTTTGTGGGGGTTTTTTGTAATTAATCCAATTCTTTATAAACCCAATCACGGCTCTTTGGTTGATATTCGAACTCACAACTCATGTTCGGTAGCTTGCTTATAAGAGATGGAATGTAAATAGATGAAAGGATGGCAAATAGAGATGTAGGGAAAGGAAAACCATACCTATTTGAAGGATGAGTAACACATGTAGAATGACCAGGAGCAAGGACAATGGAGGAGGCCGGATCTAGTGCCATGGCAGAAAGATCAGAAAGAGCCGAAGGAAGCTTGGCCATAATAGAACTGATGAAGGACGACGAGGAGAATAAACTTGTCCAAGTTTAATTCTAACCACAGGAGGAATAGGCGTCTTAGAAAACTCAGGCAAAATTGAAACAAAAAAATAAGAGAAACAGGATCGTAAGAAGAAAAAAATTTTTGACTTTAAGAAAAAATACATTTTGTGTAGATATTCGAGTATGATTTTCATGAGGATTATAACAAACAAATCCTTAATGATGAGAACTACATCCAAGAAAAGCCCAATTCACAAAGTGGAGTGGGAAAGTGAATTAAACAAACACATCCAAATGTATGCAGATTAGAGTAACTAGGATGATGACCAAGCAAGAGAGAATATGGTGAAACATGGTCTAAAACTGGAGAACGTAGTCTATTTATGAGATAGACTGAAGCTTCACACCAAAAGCGAGGAAGAACATATGAATCAATAAGTAAAGTACGAACAATATCAAGTAAATGACAATTTTTTTACTAAGCCACCCTATTTTGTTGAGGGGTAGAAGGGCAGGATCGTTGAGAAACAATATTTCATCTCCAGAATCAGATATTATGATTGATGGAAATCAAGGCACCGCTTCGAAGGATCTCGTTCAAGTCCTAATTGGGCCGGTTATGCGAGCACGAGCAAAGAAATTCAAGGATATACTCAACAGACTAATTCAAGAGGCATGGGCTCAAGCAAATGCGTGGAGGCCCGTTGAGCATGCTCCACAAGAATAACAAAGGATTGTCAACATGATTCAAGTTCTAGAAGGATCCAGTTAAGACTAAGCTTCAACTTGGCAAGAAATATTTTTGGGTCTATTCTTGAAGGATCTCTATTCTAGGCGCCACTTTCTTTCCTTCTATGTTGCATTTTAAATATGGTGCGCGTCCAGCTCTTTCTTTCCTTTTTAGTATCTTGTTTTTGTTTTAGGCAAGCAAGGAATTATGTTCCTTATTTGTCTTGTTTATTTTAGGCGAGTAAGGATTTCTTTCCTTACCAATTTTCAACTTTAATTAGGTTTTCTATGTTAGGGTTTTTTTCCTTGTAATTTCTAACCCTTTAAATAAGAGCATAAGCAATGGAAAACATAGACATTGATTATTCAGCAAACTTGTGAGATTTATTCTCTTTGGTTCTTTGAAGAACTACTCAAACTTATCGGGGTTTCGCGTGACGTTCATCTCGACTTATCAAACTGAGTTTCCACCGTCGTTTGTGGCGTCTTCCTTATACCGAGGTTCTTGTTTGTCACAAACAACGGGTCGAGGTCTTCATTCGAATATGTCCTAGAACGATCTTGGTTTCCCTATTCATTGTTAGGTCTCATTAGTCTTGACAAGGTTCACATCATGTGGTATCAGAGCAAAGTTCTAGTTCAGGTTTGCTTACCTTTTAAAATTATGTTCCTTTGTTTCTTCTTTAGCCGTCCACATCATTTATCTCTTCTTAGCCGAATTTCCTTCATCCCTTCTGTTTCAAACTTTTGTTGTACTAGTTCATGTCAAGTTTGTTCTTGGTTTACATACCCTAGTTACTTCGAAAATCTTATTCCTATTATCAAAAGGTAGCTGATTGGTCATCAAAAAAAAAGAAAAGAAAAGAGAGAGAGAGAGAGAGACTAGAAGAAGAAGACAGAAAGGAGTCGGAAAAAAGAAGTACAAATGACCGACAATTTTTTTTTCTTTGTTTCCATACCTTGGGGTTCCAATAAGTTCGACAATCACTTCACCCTAAAGTGAGTATATTTTTTTTCTCTTGAAAAATTTCACTATTCTATGCTTCTAAAAACTGCCATATTCCTTCGAATTCTAATCTGAAAATTTTCTCATTCCTTGTTTTGAAATATGAAATTCCTTAATTAGTTTTTGGTGAATTGTTGCTGGAAATTTTGAATATTGTTTGTGTAGTTTCAAAAGAACTACAAGAGAATCATCGAGTGAAAAAAGGCAAGAGTGGTGAGAATATCAGAGGGTAAAATCCATATTATTTTGAGTGAAACACGAGTGAAGAGTGATCCACATTCTTTAGTGTAAACACGTAAAGGAGTGAATTGTGATGTCTTTTTTTGTTTTTAACCTTGTTTTGCAGCAATCATGTCTCACAATCATGGTAAGAATATTTTCGAAGATGTTACGACACTAGCTGACTCGAAAGTGATTATGGAGGCCATGATGTGTGAGATGATGCATTTGATGAAGTTGGAAATGGAGCGAGTTCACGAATGTATAGATCAGATGGAGAATTCACTTGAGAAGTAGCCACAAAACGCCCCCGATTTCTGTAGAAGAGAACAAGTTCCACCGTGGGAGGCGAGGGTGGAGGATGAAGAGCGTTATGGATATGGTTTTGATGAAAAAGAGGACCGGGATTCTGTTGTTAACAATAGGAGACCTGAAGGGAGATTTAAAGAAGCTAGGAATCAAGACGATAACAACATGGGTGGTATTAAGATGAAGATTCCGTCCTTTCAAGGTAGATCTGATCCTGAAGCATATCCTGAGTGGGAGAAGAAGATGGAGTTTATGTTTGATTGCCACAACTAATCCGAGACAAAGAAGGTAAAATTAGTCGTGATTGAATTTGCGCTAAAATGTAGAGGAGGATCAAGAGGCTACAATCTCTAGATTTTTACTTGGCTTAAACCGAGAGATCCACGAGAAGGTAGAGATTCAGCATTATGTGGAGTTGGAAGTTATGGTGCTTATGGCTATCTAAGTGGAACAACAACTCAAGAGAGGGAGTGGGACACGTGCAGGCCATAACTCTAGTTCTACCTCTTGGAAATCGAGTCATGCCAAGCCCCTGGACAAGTCACCAACATCCAAAACCGAGCCCAAGTCCGCGACCAGCAGCCACGTTCCTCAAGGTAAAACCTAAGCTTCTACGTCTAGGAATCGTGATATTAAATGTTTGAAATGTCAAGTCATGTGACACATAGCAAGTGAATGTCCAAACAAGCAAGTCATGGTGTTGAAAGACAATGGTGAAATTGTGACTGATAGTGAAGATTCTGACACCGACTACATGCCGCCATTGGAGGATGTTTATGAGGAGAAATATTTAGCCCCTGATGCATTGACCTTGGTGGCAAGGAGAGCATTGAGCTTGCAAGCAAAGGGAGTTCATGAAGTACAGCGGGAGAATATATTTCAGACTAGGTGCTACGTCAAAGACAAGGTATGTAGTGTGATTATTGATGGTGGTAGTTGTACTAACGTTGCTTGCACTGTCATGGTGGAAAAATTTGGATTGCCCATGTTGAAACACCCTAGGCCGTACAAGTTGCAATGGCTGAATGATAGTGGAAAGATAAGGGTGAACAAGCAACTGTTAATTGTTTTTCGTATCAGTAATGACGGAAATCAAGGCATATCGTCGAAGGATCCAATTCCAGTTCCCATTGGGCCGGTAACGAGGGCACGAGCCAAGAAGATTGAGGAGCTACTCAAGCGGCATGGGCTCAAACAAATTCACGGAGGCCCATTGAACAAGACCCACGTGAATCACAAGGAGTTGTCAATTTGATTCACGTTCTAGAAGCATCCGGTTAAACTTGGCAAGAAATTATTCTAGAAGACTCAATTAGGCGCCACTTTCTAAAGAGATCAACAGCGTCACTTTCTTTCCATTTGGGTCGGATTGCATAGTCTTTTAGGCGTCAATTTAATTCCTCTCTTAGCTTTAGGCGTGATTGTATCACAATTTTGCTAATTTATCACTTGAAAAAGTTCCACAGTTACACAATTTCCACTAGAAAATGAGAAAATTATGCTTTGGACATTAGCAAGGGGAGAACTGTTAATTTTGACAAAAGCAAGTGTAATTGAGTGATTTTAAGTTATTTGTTTTCTCTCCTCCCACTATATTTTCATGTCTCCATTTTCATAAATATGATTAGAATATTTCCTTTATTGACCTATGTCTGTACGTTTTGCATATGAACAATGGAGATGAAGTGAGCTCATGGAAGTGAGAGGGAGGCTGGAATCAAAGAGTCGGTCGAGCGGTTGTCTCTGTTTGCAAATTCGGAGCCTCTCGAGCGCTCTATCGCACGCTGATCGCGCGCTGATCGCGCGAGAAGTCTCTGTTGAGAATGTGCATGGCCGCTCGAGTGGCTGGTCGCGCGTTACGCTTCTGTTTGAATTCTGCTGGCCGCTTGAGCGGACGTTGAGCGCTGATCGAGAGTGACACGTCTGACGCCATATTTGAGGGTATTTTTGGAAAACGAAAAGAAGCCCTAGGGCTGGTGCTGAGTCACGACCGAAGCCCCCCTAAAGCAGGTTTAAAAGAGAAAATTTTGGTGCCAAAAAGGGAGAGTTCGAAAGTTTTATTCTTGGCTAGTTCGTAGGTTGTTCTTGGGTGGCTGCTGAGTTCCCAAAGCTCCCAAGACTTTCCTTCATTGCCTTTTCTCAGCTTCTTCCCATAGAGACCAAAAGCTTGTTGCTTTTGACTTGTTTTCTTTCATAGCTTTTGAAGTAGTGTTGTGGCTTTTCGGTTCTTTCTTTTAGAGTTTATTTTCATTGCTTTTTCATTGCTGTTGTGTAGACCGAATCTTCCATTTATATTTTACACTTCCATTTCAGTTGTAGAACTTATGTGGACCGAATGCCTTGTTCTATTTATGTTTCAGATTTGAGTTTTTCTTTGGTTGGATGATTAAATGTTTTGTTAAGTTCCATTTCACTTCCTTAATGTTAGATTAGTGTTTGAGTTTGTTTTTGTTAGTTG
Organism: Myrica gale; assembly: GCA_963930655.1. Taxonomy (NCBI): domain Eukaryota; kingdom Viridiplantae; phylum Streptophyta; class Magnoliopsida; order Fagales; family Myricaceae; genus Myrica; species Myrica gale. The sequence goes on along the minus strand of OZ005612.1, from coordinate 10,458,479 downwards.
GATTGAGTATGGGCATGAATGGGTTGTGACTTGCTAAAGTTTGGGTACTAAGTGTTCGATGAAATGCCTCTTAGAGCAAGATTAAGGGTTAAATGCATGTCATGCCCCTGTGGTATGGGGTAATAGCAAATATGCCCCTGAGGTAAACAAAGAGTGGATAACAAGCCTACTGTCATTTATTATGCAAGTCGTACTTTAAATGATGCTCAGAGAAATTATACCACCACCAAGAAAGAGATGTTAGCTGTAGTGTTTGCTTTAGATAAATTTCGTTCTTATACCACCACCGAGAAAGAGATGTTAGCTGTATTGGCCAAGAAGGACACTAAGCCTAGATTGATCCGATGGATTCTTCTTCTTCAAGAGTTCAACATTACCATTCGAGATAAAAAAGGAGTTGAAAATGTTGTAACTGATCATCTTTCTCGCTCTCTTCCTCCCTTAAATGATGATTTTCCTGATGAGCATCTTTTTGCAGTGTCACGCGCTCCTTGGTTTGCGGATATTGTAAATTACCTTGTCACTGACCAGATGCCAGAGCATTGGGCAGTTCAAGACAGGCGTAAGTTTCTTGCAGAGGTACGACACTATTACTTCGACAACCCTTACTTGTTTAAATATTGTTCTGATCAATTGGTACGTCGACGTGTGTCTGATGATGAGTTTACCTCTGTGATGCATTTTTGTCATAGTGGAGCGCGTGGAGGCCACTTTGCCGCAAAGAAAACTGTTTCAAAAATTCTGCAAAGTGGACTCTACTGGTCTACTATGTTTAAAGATGTTGAATCATTTTGCATGGCCTGTGCCTTGTTAGAAAATTGGAAAAATTACAGCAATAAATGAAATGCCTCTTTCCCCTATTTTAACTCTTGAAATTTTGATTGTTGGGGAATTGATTTTATGGGACCCTTCCCTAATTCATTTGGAAATTCCTACATTTTAGTTGCTGTAGATTATGTGTCAAAATGGGTAGAAGCCATACCTTGTAGGAAAAATGATCATAAGGAGCCTTCCTCTTTTGCTCTGGCCTACTTTTCTTCCAGGGCATCTGCGGAATGGTTGGGTTGGAAGGAGCCTTCCTCTTTTGCTGGTCATGATAGACTGCTATCCTCTGCAGTCCTCTCTCCACTATCACTGCCCGTTCAATTACTTCTGCCAGGGTTTTAAGGTTGTGACTATACACCCTGTCATAGACCCGTGGGTGTAACCCTTCCTCAAACTTTCGGGCCTTCCTTTCCTCATCGGGCACCAAGTACGGGGCAAATCGCACCAGCTCCATGAATCGGCCTGCATATTGCTCCACCGTCATGGCTCCTTGGGTTAGGGTAGCGAATTCCCTTGCCTTCGCTTCCCGGGTCGTCCGTGGGAAATAACGATCTAAAAATTCTTGCTGGAACCTCTCCCAGGTTATGGGCTGCTCTCCCAGCTCCTGTTCCAGCAACACCTTCTCGGACTGCCACCACCTTTTGGCATCCCCTTGCAGCTTGAAGGTAGCATAACTTAACTTTTGGGCCTCGGTACACCCCAAGACCTCAAGTAGCTCTTTTATCTCCACCAGCCAATTTTCTGCTAGTATGGCATCTCCCCTGCCGTTGTACGCTGGCGGGTGCTGGCGGTTAAACTGGTCGAACGTACACCCCTCAGGGCGTCCTCGGGCCCCTTCAGCAAGGGCACCCGGCTGCACGTGCTCGGCCACTAGCTGAGCCATGTGCCTCAACACATCCTCGGTGGTAACTCCGGGAGCCTCGGACTCTTGATTTCTTGTTGGCCTCCTAGGTGCCATCCTGCACTTCAAGGTTATCGTTCAGCTTAGAACATCCTCAACCTCAGAAATTCTCATCATAATTAACCCTAATCGTGTTATCTCATGCTTTAGGGTTTAGGGTTCTACTTCGTTTCCTATGTTCTACGACTCTACCCTCCGATCCTCTGATACCAACTTAACTGTCACGCCCCGAACGGCATCCCGCAGGGACCGTGACAGCAGCGAGCTATCCCCCGGATGGCTCCAGCGTTCTTACTTATTTTCTTACTTGATTACGGCGGAAACGTACAGGATCGCGAGGGGTTCGAGCAAATATTTACATAAACATGGTTCTCATTAAGTTCATACAAAACATATAATTAACATATTAGAACCCAATTAGTGACGCTCGTGTCACTATCAACAAAATGCGAAACATAATATCTTGGGCATCTAGGTCAGGTAGTCCTCCTGACTCTCTTCACCTGATACATCTGGAATGACACAATTTTAAAAACGTGAGTCAAAAAGACTCAGTAAGGGAAAAGACGTAAAACTTAAATCATGCTCTTGACTCATGCTTGCTTAATCATGAAAGAAAGAAAACTTGATAATTGATGCATATGCATGCTCATGAATTATGCATATGCTCTTGTTTAGTGTTTTCGGCCCCAGGCCCTTGAAAACCACTTCCTTTCATACTTGCTTGTAAAACTGGCCCTTGGCCCTTAAAAATCTTTCTTTCGTACTTGTGCCCTTGTTGGCCTTATCATAATTATTTCATGTCTTTTACTTGCGGGCTCGCTTCATTTGACCCCTGAAGTCAGGGTTGTGCGTTCCCTTCGGAACCGTCCCCGAATTCCCTTGGAGACCTTAACATCTGGTCGAGCTAGCCCTTGAAGTGGCCCCAGGCCTGATGGCTAGACACGACCCTTGGAGGCACCACACCTTCTCACTGTCCTTCAGTGTGGCTTGCACAGCCTCTTGGATTCACCCATCCTTCTCATAAATGTCCTTCGGTATGGGAGTCCAACTTGATGGTACGGTACCGACCAGTGCCCTTAATCTTAACTTATCGTTTCATAAAACTTCTCATAGTTTTCCATAAAATCATTGCATAATTTTCTTCTTGAAAAATTCATGCAATGCACATGTCATGTCATGCTTGCTTAAAATTCATACTTGCTTAAAATTCATGCTTGTTCATGAAGTTCATATCATGTCATGCTTTCTTAAAATTCATACTTGTTCATGAAACTCATATCATGTCATGCTTTCTTAAAATTCATGCTTGTTCATGAAACGATGCAGTGTGTCATTCCAGTTTTGAAAAGAAATACTTACTGTCCACTTACAGTATCCACTTACTCTTGGTCTTCTTGTTCGTATATACAGACACGTGGATCGCCTACAAGCGATTCAAATATTCTTTTAGACTTTAAGAATTATGAAATCATTTCTTTTTTGAAATCAGTCATCAATCGAAGATATATATATATATATATATATATATATATATATATATACATATTACTGAAATTCATTTAATTACAAAATAATTATTTTATTATTTTCCTTAAATATTCAAAACTTAGCTTATTAAATCATTAATATTTTTATTGAAATAAAAATATATTTATCCATGTACTTGCCTCGATTAGGGTTAAATAATACTCATAGGTTTAGATTTAAACCTAAGTCTCTTTTTATTACACGTACTACATTAAAACCTTATTTCTAACTATTAATAAATTATTCATGATTAAATCTTAACTTAGACTTTAACCCTCAAATAAAACCCGAGTAAAACTTAACTAGGGTTCCAATAATATTTAATAAAGATCATGGCTCTATAATATTATTCCAACTAGCCTAACCCTAATTTTTCTCATCCAACACAACAATGAAAATACATAAATCATGAATTGCACTTAGGGTTAACTTTTCTTGCAACTTTCGGCCACTACCATTTATGCACCAATTAAATCACAACTTTTTCTCCAAGGGTGATCCCATCCTCCAATCAACAATTTCACAACCTAATATCTATAATTCAAAGCACCAACACCATACACTATACTCATGGCATTCGGCCAACACATGTTTTTACCCAATGATTAGTTTTCTTTTATTTCCTTCAACATGCATGCTTCCAATACTTAACATAATCATCTACTATGCATTTAAGGTCATAAATCTTGCACATGTTAAGGCCAATGTCCAGATCTACACATATTCAAAACTATACATGAAAATCCACATAGCTTATTTTCGGCCTTACCCCAAAATGTACCCTTTTCATGCTAAAAATTATATCATGCATATCCTTTGCATTTGTGACCTAACTAGCATGCATACACTTAATCCTTTTTATCAAATAATTCCATCAACAATGGATCTACTCTTTATTCACACTAATATCCATAGATCTAAACAAAGATATCATTTTTCATCACCCAACATATCAAAAACTTAGATCTAACTTCCTTTAGCTTGCATTGTTCTCCATTTACATTTTTCTTCACATACAACCTTAGATCTAGGGCTTCCATGGTTAGATCTAGCATGTAAACAACTTAGGGTTCCTAAGCATCCAAGATCTAACAACATCAAGGCATCTATCAAAATAAAACTTCAAGATCTTATACATAGGCCATTCGGCCACTCATGCTAACCTAACAAAATCATTTTAGCCTTACCTTGTTGTTTGTCCAAGCTTGAGCACCTAGAAAATAAGGTACCTTTGGTTAGTACTTTTGAAGCTCAAGACAAAATCATCAATGAAACTAAACTCACCTTCAACCTTTACCAACTCTTCCTATCCTTTTCCTCCTTCAAAGATTCGGTCCACCCTCTTTAGAAATGACCAAGCTTGGTTTAAAAGAAGCTATATGGTGGTGAAGAGGGCATGGTAAGCTTGAAGAAAAATGGTGTCAAATGACTAGGGTTTTCAAGGTAGGACTTTTGTCTACAACAAGAGAGATTTACTTGGCTTTTGGAATGGGTTTTGGCAAGGTAGATGGAAGTGGTTTAGAGGCAAGATGAAATGCACAAACCTTGAACTCTTGAGTGTGAGATTCGGTCAAGGCTTGAAAATGGGAGAGAATGGAGAGGTTTGCAATATTCGGCCAAGGCTTGGAATGGGAGAGAGTTGAGTGAAATGGGGGGGGGGGGTTCGGTCATGGAATTAGCAATGGGATTGGTGTGAGATTGAGTCTCCCCATGCAACCCTAAGGCTATGACATAGGGTTTGAGAGAGAGAATGGTCATGAGAGAATTTGAAAGAGGGAGGGGGATGAATGGAGGGGTTGGCCGACCAAGGCCATGTCCACATCCTTCTCTCTCTCTTTCTTTCATCTTTTCTCCCCATCAAATCTTGTCCCCTTAGCCAAGCTTGTGTTTGAATTACATCACTCTCTCTCCTCCCTTGAGTCCACCGACCAACACTCCTTCTCTTTGCTTTTCTCTTCTCTTTTTACTTCAATGCCTTGTCTTATCAATTCTTACACACTTACATCTTCTTACACATCTCTTACACATCACATGGCACCTCACTTTGGCTTCCAAATTTCCTCTCCTTGCCTTTCACGTAGAAGCCCTCCTTTGCTTAGTTTGGTTGCTTTTCAACCAACCTAGTTACTTCCACATTAATATGCAACTAACTTTCAACTTGGTTTTCACTTATCACCTAACTTATCACTTTATAAGCTCTCTTACTTATCTATCCATTCTAATAGCTTATCACCTTACAAGTATGATATCTTATCATGTGATAATGGCCTTAGCCTATCTCTACAATAATCACAAGGCCTTATCACTCTAAAAGTTTCCTAACTTATCATGCTTGCTTATCACTATGATAAGCAAGTGTGCTTATCAATTAATTCATATGGAAATTCTAATAATATAGAATACATCATAATGTTACATGTCACATACAATATTTAATCCATGTATTAAAAAGAATTTCATTATTTAATCTATTAATAATTTCGGCTTATACAAGGGAATTATTAAAGCATAATTCAAATTATATGGTCCATGAATCATATTAGGTAAATGAAAAATATCAATTTGTAAAAGAGGAACTTACTTGCAAATTTCGGCTCTTAACATAATATAATTTATACTTGCATAAAATGGCATATTAATTATTTAAAGAGATTTTATGAAATAAAATCCCATTTTAATCGAAATACCATAACATAAAAAATTAGGCCATACATTGGCCAAAACATAGCCCCATTAAGAAATAAAAACTATTACATTGGAAAAATAAAATAATACATAAGCAATTACGTAGGAGAAAATCGGGGTCTCACATAAAGAGATCATTAGTGATGGAGGTTCGCATTTTTGCAATAAACCTTTTGAAAAACTCATGCAAAAATATGGGGTGACCCACAAAAGGTCTCTACTCCATATCACCCCCAAACTAATGGTCAAGCTGAGTTGGCTAATAGAGAGATCAAGCTCATACTTGAGAAAATGGTCCGTCCTACACGAAAGGATTGGTCCAAAAAATTGGTTGATGCTCTCTGGGCCTATAGAACTGCATTCAAAACTAATTTAGGGATGTCCCCTTACAGATTAGTTTATGGTAAGGCTTGTCATCTACCTGTTGAAATTCAACATCATGCTTTATGGGCTATAAAACAGATTAACTTTTCACTTGATGCTGCCAAAGGGTTATGAAAGTTGCAGATTTCTGAGCTCTATGAAGCAAGGAGGGAAGCTTATGACAATGCCCGCTTACAAAGGAGCGGATGAAGTCACTACATGACAAGAAGATTAAAGACAAACAACTTCTCCCTAATCAGCGAGTGCTGCTTTATAACTCCCGACTACAACTTTTTCCCGGGAAGCTGAAGTCCCGATGGGGTGGCCCATACATCATTAAAGAGGTTCATTCTCATGGTGCGGTAGACATTGTTGATCCAAAAAATGGAAATAGTTTCACAGTCAATGGACAACGTCTCAAGCCATTTATGACTCCCTTCAAGCCAAATGAAAAAATCTTGCTTGTGCAAGATCCCAGAGGAGTCCTCTGACCTTTCCTTTTTGTTGTTTCTTTTTTTTGTTTTATTTATTATTTGTATTTTTGTTCTTTTTTCTATTGCACTTGTTGGCTGTGATTTTCTTTTGTTTTGCTTCTCTCTGTTCCCATCTTTCTTTCGTTTCCCTTTATGCTTTCACATTGAGGACAATGTTTCATTTAGTTGGGGGAGGGATTTGCATGTTTTGCAATCATGCAATATATTCATTTACACTTATCATTACCATAGTGCATTTTACTGTGATTAGGCTGAATTGCTGACTCCTAGTAAGATGGTGACGGTGATTGAACTTTATTAATGCATGCTGACAACTCTTTCCTTCTCGAGCATTCAAATTTGACAATGATGAAACATGAATGATGACGTGAACTCTCTCTGGTTTCAAACTTTTGAAGTTTTCTGAGCTTGACCTTAGAATTAACTCTCACAGGATGAAGGGCAAAACATTCTAAGAAATAGCTATTTCTTTTACCTGATATCTCTCAGTAGTCTTCATCTACATACCAATGACTAGATTAGAGAGAAGTACACTGCAGGACTACTAAGCTGTGTCATCCGGAAAAAAAAAACCCGAAAGAAAGAAAAAGAAAAGAAGAAGAGCATAAGAAAGGGGCAATTTAAGTTGTTATTGAGTCAAGGGCTAGAAACAGTTGCCCAAACTTTGGGGGTTTGGAAAACTCAACAACCCTTAAGAACAGAGTTGGCGCGAAAACTACTAGACCCTTCAGCTTTGAAGTAGTTAGGAACAATTTTGATCAATCTTAAGGTCGAAACTCTTTTGGACAGCCAGTGGTAGAAATGAGGACTAAGAGAGAGTCAAGGTGATAAATCGTAATTTCTCTAGACGTTTTGCCTCAATCCTATTAAGAGGAGATACTAAGTATTTCAAAGATGCTGATATTGTTTGAAATTGTGAGAGGTAAAGTTATTGTGATTGAGAATACTTTTGATTGACAGATTTGCTTGTGAATGAATTGTTGTCTCAATGCATTATTTTGTTCAATTACTTTTTCGCTATTTTTGCTAAGAGACTAGCAAAAAGCTAGTTGGGGGGGTGTGATTGTATCACAATTTTCCTAATTCATCACTTGAGAAAGTTCCACAGTTACACCATTTCCACTAGAAAATGAGAAAATTATGCTTTGGACATTTGCAAGGGGAGAATTGTTAATTTTGACAAAAGCAAGTGTAATGGAGTGATTTTAAGTTATTTGTTTTCTCTCCTCTCACCATATTTTCATGTCTCCATTTTCATAAATATGATTGGAATATTTCCTTTATTGACTTATGTCTTTACGTTTTGCATATGAACAATGGAGATGAAGTGAGCTCATGGAAGTGAGATGGAGGCTGGAATCAAAGAGTCCGTCGAGCGGTTGTCGTGCGCATGTCGAGCGTGAAGTCTCTGTCGCGCGCTGATCGAGCGAGAAGTCTGATGTGAACCCTGTTATCCCGTAACGAGACACAACAACTATAGGGAACCCAAGATCGTTTCTAGCATGAATTCGAATGGAACCTCGACCCGTTGCTTAGGAAAGCAAGAACCTCGTTATGGTGAAGACGCCACAAACGGGATGGAAATCCGTTTGATAAGTCGAGATGAACGCCACGGGAAAATCCCGATAAGTTCGAGAAGTTCTTCAAAGAACCAAAGAGAATTAAACCTCACAAAATATATTCATCCAAGTTGTTCGAATTACAATGCAAGAGGATCCTATTTATAAGCTAGAAATAACAAGGAAATAAAATCTAACCTAGGAAACAAGGGCTGGTCGAGTAAGGCATTTTTGAACAAGGAAAGAAATCCTTGCTTACTTAAAACAAAGAGAGCAATTAAGGAAACAATCCCTTGCTTGCCTAACTAACCTTTGGACGCCTAAAATAGAATTCAACTTAAGGAAATATAATAATTACTCGACCAAAATAATAAACTAACCTAAGGAAGACATCTTGGTCGAACTAAACCCCCACATGGCCGAACTAAACCCTAATTGCCTTAAATAAAACACTCTTCAAATGGCAATAGGGTGATGGCCGACCATCATGTCAAAAGACCATGAATGGAAATGATTTGGAGCTTAAGATAGTCATGCAATCTGAATCTTCTAGAATAGAGCCATATTTGTCTCTTGGCCTGATCCTTCTAGAATGTGCATCATCTTGAATGGGCCGTGCATCATCTTGAATGGGCCTCCAAGAATGGGCTTGGGCCCATATCTCTTTACTGAGTTCAATGAGTGCGTCTTTGAACTCCTTGTCTCGGGCTCTCGTATCCGGCTGTACGGGATGACCTACTTCATTCAAAGTCTTGCTCGGATTCTCATCAAAGTCTCTGTTGAGAATGTCCATGGTCGCTCGAGTGGCTGGTCGCACACTTGTCGTGCGTTACGCTTCTGTGTGAATTCTGCTAGCCCCTCGAGCGCGCAGGTCGCATGTTACATCTCTGTGTGAATTTCTTCAAATGACGCTCGAGCGGACATTGAGCGTCGGTCGAGTGCAAGACGTCTGACGCCATATTTGAGGGCGTTTTTGGAAAATGAAAAAAGCCCTAGGGCTGGTGCTGAGTCACGACCGAAGCCCCCCTAAAGCAGGTTTAAAAGAGAACATTTTGGTGACAAAAAGGGAGAGTTCGAAAGTTTTATTCTTGGCTAGTTCGTAGGTTGTTCTTGGGTGGCTGCTGAGTTCCCAAAGCTCCCAAGACTTTCCTTCATTGCCTTTTCTTGGGTGGCTTTTCGGTTCTTTCTTTTAGAGTTTATTTTCATTGCTTTTTCACAGTTGTAGAACTTATGTTGACCAAATGCCTTGTTCTTTTTATGTTTCAGATTTGAGTTTTGGTTTGGTTGGGTGATTAAATGTTTTGTTAAGTTCCATTTCACTTCCTTAATGTTAGATTAGTGTTTGAGTTTGTTTTTGTTAGTTGGATTAAGTATGGGCATGAATGGGTTGTAACTAGATAAAGTTTGGGTACTAAGTGTTCGATGAAATGCCTCTTAGAGCAAGTTTAACGCCAAACGCTGTTTATTCGACAACTACTTGAGTTTATCTAGTTTCAACTCCATCTCATGCTATTTTATTATCATGTTTTTCTTGTTAGCTCTTTATTAAGCCTTTAGCACTTAAATTGATCACAACTCAAAAATCTCAAAAATCATGGATGGTGTCTTAAAACCCAACCTTTCCCTTTGTAAATACCATTTTCATTGTAAATAGAACATAATTTTCTTTTATTGGAATGGTGATTGGAATGAAAGATTGAACACATCGTTCCTTGTGGAGATGACCTAGGACTTCCCTAGTATTACTTGACAACCTCCTACGCTTAGGAGTAATTCGCTAATCATTTTTAGTCGAGTCAAGGAGCCACTATTTTGTTTCCTTATTGGTTCGGATTCTAGGGTTGTTTTTAGGCGTCATTCTAATTCCTTATTTGCTAGGTTTAGACGCCACTTTATTTACTTAATTATGTGTGTTCTTTTAGGGTTTTTTTTCATGTCTTGGTCGAATTTCTCGAACTTATCGGGATTTCCCGTAGCGTTCACTTCGACTTATCAAACAGAATTTTCATCCCCGTTTGTGGCGTCTTCCTTATACCGAGGTTCTTGTTTTCTTAAACAACGGGTCGAGGTTTTCCGTCGAATCGGTCCTAGAAACGATCTTGGGTTCCCTTTAGTTGTCGGGTCTCGTTATTCTTAACGAGGTTCACATCAGGTAAGTACGAAGATGAAGTGTTGTGTGATGTAGTACCGATGCAAGTGGGACACTTATTGCTAGGACGTCCATTGCAGTTCGATAGACATGTGAAGCAAGATGGCTTTACGAATAAATACTCTTTTGTACTTAATTAGCGATCATTCACTCTTGTACCATTGACACCGCAACAACTATATGAGGATCAAGTGAGATTGGAAAAGGAGAGTGAGCAAAAAGAAAAGAGTGAAAATAGAGAGAGAGTAAACAAAAGAAAAAGAGTGAAATTCTGAGAGAGCCCGAGAAAAAAGAGAGAGAAAAAGAAAATCAAAGTGCGGCCATTGAGAGAAAACAAAAGAATTTCTATGCAAAAGTGAGTGAGATCAATCGAGTGATGCTTTCAAATCAGCCGATGATTGTACTTTTGTACAAAGAGACATTTTTAAACACTAACGAACTTGACCTATCTTTGCCTAGTTCTATTGTTTCTCTTTTACAGGAGTATAAGGATGTCTTCCCCGAGGAAGCACCACATGGGTTACCTCAAATCCGAGGGATTGAACATAAAATCGATTTTGTTCCCGGTGTAACAATTCCAAACCGACCAGCTTATAGGAGCAATTCCGAGGAGACAAAGGAGCTTCAACGGAAAGTAAGTGAGTTGTTGGAGAAAGGGCACGTGAGGGAGAGCATGAGCCCATGTGCAGTTCTGGTTTTACTTGTACCTAAGAAGGATGGGACGTGGAGGATGTGCAATGATTGTCGAGCCATCAAGAACATAACGGTAAAGTATCGTCATCCTATCCCAGGCTTAGATGATATGTTAGATGAGATGCATGGTTCTTGCATATTTTCTAAGATTGACTTAAAAAGTGGTTATCATCAAATTAGGGTAAAAGAAGGAGATGAATGGAAATCTGCCTTTAAAACAAAATATGGTTTGTATGAAGGGTTAGTTGTGCCTTTTGTTTTGACTAAGGCTCCGAGAACCTTTATGAGAGTTATGAACCATGTTTTGCGTGCATTTATAGGCAGATTTGTTGTTGTCTATTTTGATGATATACTCATTTATAGCAAAAAACGTGGACGATCGTGTAGTACATTTGAAATCTATTCTAAATGTGCTAAGGAGAGAAAAGTTGTTTGCTAATTTAAAGAAGTGCACTTTTTACACCGATAAGCTTGTATTTCTGGGATTTGTTGTTAGTACACAAGGTATACAGGTTGATGAAGAGAAGGTCCATGCAATCCAAGGTTGGCCAAGCCTCAAAAGTGGTAGCCTCACTAGTTTCTACCGGCGGTTCGTGAAGGATTTTAGTAGCATAGTCGCACCACTTACCGAAGTGATCAAGAAGAACGTTGGATTTAGATGGGAAGAAGAACAAGAGAAGGCGTTTAAATTAATCAAAGAGAAGCTGACTAACGCACCTTTGTTGTCTTTACCTAACTTTTCTAAAACGTTTAAAGTTGAATGTGATGCTTCAGGTATTGGTATAGGCACCGTTCTTATGCAAGAAGGGCGACCAATTGCTTACTTCAGCGAGAAACTAAGCGGGGCATCCTTAAGCTACCCAACTTATGATAAGGAGTTGTATGCATTGGTTCAAGCTTTAGAAACGTGGCAGCACTACCTGTGGCCTAAGGAGTTCATGATTCACACCGATCATGAGTCCCAGAAACACCTGAAGAGCCAACACAAGCTAAACAAAAGGCATGCACATTGGGTGGAATTCATTGAGATGTTTCCATACATCATTCGGTATAAGCAAGGTAAGGAGAATGTGGTCGTCGATGCACTTTCTCGCAGGTATGCATTACTTTCCACACTTGATGCAAAATTGCTTGGTTTTGAGCATATTAAAACTTTATACGCTGATGACAACAAATTTTGTGAGGAATATAGGGCTTGTGGGAAAACCGCATGTGGTAAGTTCTTTAGGCTTGATGGATTCCTATTTCGAGAGAATAAGCTATGCGTCCCTAATTGTATTTTAAGGGAATTATTAGTGCAGGAATCACACGGTGGGGGATTAATGGGACATTTTTGAGTTGCGAAGACTTTAGCTATTTTGCAGGAAAACTTCTATTGACATCACATGAAACGAGATATCGAACGAATTTGTGGTGGATGTGTCACATGTAGGCAAGCTAAATCCAAAGTGCAGCCCAACGGTTTGTATAGTCCTTTACCAATTCCTAGTGAGCCTCGGATTGATATTTCAATGGATTGTGTTAAGATTGCCTAGGACTAAATGTGAAAGAGATACAATTTTTGTGGTCGTGGATAGATTTTCTAAGATGACACATTTTATCCCATGTCACAAAACGGATGACGCTTCGCATGTTGCTGATTTGTTCTTTAGAGAGATTGTGAGATTACATGGCATGCCTAGGAAAATAGTTTCGGATAGAGATGCTAAGTTCTTGAGCTATTTTTGGAAGATTTTGTGGTGTAAGCTAGGTAGTAAGCTATTGTTTTCCACTACTTGTCATCCACAAATTGATGGTCAAACTGAAGTAGTAAATAGGACTTTATCTACTCTATTGAGGGAAATCATTAGGAAGAACATCAAAATATGGGAAGAATATTTGCCACATGTTGAGTTTGCTTGTAATAGATCTGTTCATTCTGCTACTAAATTTTTGCCATTTGAAATTGTGTATGGCTTTAATCCTTTAACTCTCTTGGATTTATCTCCTTTACCTTTGACGGAACACGTTAATTTAGATAGCAAAAAGAAAGCTGACTTTATGAAGCAGATTCATGAGAAAGCAAGACTCAACATTGAGCGAAGAACGGAGCAATATTCCACACAAGCCAACAAGGGACGTCACAAGCTGGGTTTTGAACTCGGAGATTGGGTTTGGGTGCATATGAGTAAAGAGAGATTTCTCGCGAAAAGGCATTCCAAATTGCTCCCAAGAGGAGATGTTCCTATCCAAGTCCTTGAGCGCTTCAATGACAATGCTTACAAGCTAGATTTACCTGGTGAGTACAATGTAAGTGCCACTTTTAATGTTACTGATTTGAGTCCTTTTGATGTGGGTGATGATTTGATGACAAATCCTTTTCAAGAGGAGGAGAATGATGTAAATCAAGACACTGCTTCGAAGGATCTTGTTCAAGTCCCAATTGGGGCGGTTACGCGAGCACGAGCAAAGAGGTTCAAGTATGTACTCAATGGATTAATTCACGAGGCTTGGGCTCAAGCAAATGCGTGGAGGCCCATTGAGCATGCTCCACGAGAACAACAAAGGATTGTCAACATGATTCAAGTTCTAGAAGGATCCGGTTAAGACTAAGCTTCAACTTGACAAGAAATATTGATGGAAATCACGGTACAACGTTGGAGGATCCAATTCCAATTCCCATTGGGCCGGTTACGAGGGCACGAGCCAAGAAGTTTAAGGAGCTACTCAATGGGCTGATTCAAGCGGCATGGACTCAAGCAAATTCGTGGAGGCCCATAGAGCAAGACCCACATGGCCCACAAAGGAGTGTCAATGTCATACAAGTTCTAGAAGTCGAGCAAGGTGATCTACATGATTTACACGCCACTTTTATTCCATAAGTGGCTTGGACGTGAATGGCAATGTTAGGATTTTCTTTCCATAGTAGTCGGATGGTGCAACTGATTTGGGGGCCTAATTTTTGTTTCCTTTTTTGGTTTAGGCGCCAACCTTTATTTCCTTAGTGGTTGAGTCTATTTTAGGTGTCAATAAGTTACCATAGTTGCTAGGTTTTGCCGCCCCATTATTACCTTATTTGTGAGTGTCTCTTTTAGGGTTTTCGTGTATTAGATGGCCTATATATAGAGGCCTAAGTTGTAGTTCGAAATTCATTCAATATACACAGTTTTGTGAGGTTTTAATTCTCTTTGGTTCTTTGACGAACTTCTCAAACTTATCGGGAATTTTCCCGTGGCGTTCAACTCGACTTATCAAACGGATTTCCATCCCGTTTGTGGCGTCTTCACCATACCGAGGTTCTTGCTTTCCTAAGCAACGGGTCGAGGTTCCATTCGAATCCATGCTAGAAACGATCTTGGGTTCCCTATAGTTGTTGGGTCTCGTTACGGGATAACGGGGTTCACATCAAATATTTTTAGGTCTATTCTAGAAGGATCTCTATTCTAGGAGCCACTTTCTTTCCTTCTATGTTGCATTTTAAATAGGGTGGGTGTCCAACTCTTTCTTTCCTTTTTAGTATCTTGTTTTTTGTCTTAGGCAAGTAAGGAATTATTTTCCTTATTTGTCTTGTTTGTTTTAGACGAGTGAGGATTTCTTTCCTTACCAATTTTCAGCTTTCATTAGGTTTTCTATGTTAGGTTTTTTTCCTTGTAATGTTGAGCCTTTTAAATAGGGTGCATAAGCAATAGAAAACACAGACATTGATTGTTCAGTAAACTTGTGAGATTTATTCTCTTTGGTTCTTTGAAGAACTACTCGAACTTATCGGGGTTTCCTGTGGCGTTCATCTCGACTTATCAAATGGAGTTTCCACCACCGTTTATGGCGTCTTCCTTATACCGAGGTTCTTGTTTGTCATAAACGAGTCGAGGTCTTCCATTTGAATATGTCCTAGAACGATCTTGGGTTCCCTATTCGTTGTTGGGTCTCGCTAGTCTTGACGAGGTTCACATCAATGACCTTCATTAAGGAGCTGAATTGCATATGAATGAGGGCAATAAAGGCTTGAAAATGGAAATGCCTCGCTTTTAGCTAGAACAAACTATATCCATGTGAACCGACTATAGTCATCAATAAATGTGACAAAATATTTGTAGTGAGCATGTGAAGTCACTGGAGAAATACCCCAGACATTGCTATAAATAATATCAAATGAACGTGTGGCATGAAAGCCATAAGTAGGAAAAGCCAAAACCTTACTCTTTACAAGCTTATAAGAAGAACAATCAAACGAAATTTTGTCTAGTGAATTTGCTGAATTGTTATTGCATATGAGACCAGACTTGAACAATGTTTGAAGCGCATGAGAATTGGGGGGTGTCCGAGATGCCTATGCCAATCCCCAGTACTTAAAGAAGCAACATTACAAGCAAATGAAAATGGAGCTAAAGAATCAGATTTTAGATTGACACACAAAGGATACAACCGACCCTCCTTAGGACCCCTCGTGATCATCCTTTTTTACCCTTGATCTTGTACCAAACAACCAGAATGAGAAAAAGAAATATTACAATGGTTATCAACGAGTTAACTAACAAAAATCAATTTTGTGGATAACAAAGGGGAATAAAAAATGTCTTTAATGATAGGAGAGAAATCACCCACGACTTTGATTGGTAGAGAACTACCATCTGCATTGACACTACATCAGATTTACCTTTCAGAGGAAATAACCACGTAAACCTGCTATAATCATCAACAAGAGAAATAAAATCTAAAACCACCACGAGAAAGCATAGGAGCAGGACCCCAAACATCTACAAACAGGAGATGAAGGGTAACCGAAGATCGAGATGAAAAGTGAGCATAGGAAGTTGATGAAGCTTGGCACGATAACACGATCAGCATAGACCAGACTGAGGATACAACGAAATCGGAAGAGAACCAGAAGAGATAATACTATGCACCAGCTACATGGATTGATGATCGAGACGCAAATGCCCTTGAAACGGAGAGACACATGCACCCGTATAAACTTGAGGAGAGGCAGACACAGGAGGAAAACATACATGCCATTCCTAAAAGTTACTTGGAGTAAAAAATTCTTGGTATAGATATCCTTCACACAGAAAAAAGAGGAATGGAACGCAAAAAAAAAAAAGTCATCATTTATCTTCACAAAATTGTCTAATAGAAATAAGATTCTTGAAAATAGAAGGAAGGTGAAAAAGATAAGGGAGACGAAGATTGCTAGAATTAGAAGGGACAATGGAGCTGCCAACCTGATGGATTGGAAGAGTAGAGCCATCATCAACCCGCACATGGTTGTTCCTATGGTACTAGATTAAGAGTCAGATTGGCCACATCATGCGTAAAGTGATTTGTGGCAGCTGAATCAGGATACCAAGGAAGATCAACATAAGAGGCAAAAGAGGGAGTGACAGGAATGGAGGTATAGTGATTCGAGAAAGACGAAGGAGGTGGAGGCTGATAGCTATGTTCAAACCGATAGTAGCAAAAGACTACAGTGTGCCTAAATTTAAGACAAACTTGACAGGCAGGACCAGGGGCGGCTGAAAGGGGTAGGTAGGTGAGACAATCACCTAAGGCCCCTACTATAAAGGTCCTATATTATAGTAAACTTAAAAAAATTTAAATTATGAGGGCCCTTTATTATAGCAAAATTAAAATTAAGGGGAAGAAAAAAAGCCTAAATTTTTTTAGATAAAACTTAATTAAAGGCCTATGAAATGAGAATATTTTAAAATTAGAAATAAATAACACATCCTAGAAATTACAGATACTTTATTGCTAATTAAGTTCTCAAACAATTAAATTCTAAGGTAATATTTATTTTTTGTATCAAATTCTATCGTAATCTTGTTTACGGTATAGTGACACTATCTACCACAGTTATTTTATTGCTAATTAATTTATCAAATAATTAAATTCTAACATCTTTTTTAATGGTACAATGGCACACCAATTATGGCTAATTAGATTATTGTATATAGTAGATTGTTCTAACAACAGTACAACACAACCTGTTTTTTGCTAAATCTTTTTATTAATCTCCAAATATTTTCTACATTTTTGCTAACAATATCTGCAAGAAAAACCTCTTAATTAATCGGCAAATTAGCTTCTCAGAGTCTTGATGGGTTGGTTATTTTGCAGATATTGTTAACATATATTATAGTAAAATTAGAAAAAATGTCTCAATCTTGAAAATTTTCTTAAATAGACGCTTGATATTGATGGTTTGGATTTTTTTAAGAATTAAAAGTTTTAAAAGAAATTATAAAAATAAAAATTAGTACTCCACTTGAAATAATTATTCTAGTAAAAGAACTAGATTTTTTTCTAAATTTTTTTATTGCATATAGAATACTATTTACCATACCTATTACATTTGCATCTCAGAAAGAAAATTTTCAAAACTAGGTATATGTTTGGGAGGAAAATTTTTTCAACTTGATAAGAAATTTTTTTAACTTCAATGTGAAGAACGTACGATATATAAACTAAGAAAGGTCTAGAAGGAAAAGAATATATATACAAGTAGGAAAAAGAAAAATAGAAAACTAGCTAATGGACGTAGAAAGAATCGGCAGATGCTCGTGAAGATGCTGCAGAGCTGCAAGAACTGACTTTCGCATGATCCAGTGGAGACATAACTGCATGTGCATGCCGTAATACCCAGCAAGCTGGAGAGTAGAGGTTAACTACACCCAGCTTGGAAAGATGAGATAGCAAAACACCGGAGGGAAGAGCCTTAGTGAACTTGTCTGCGAACTGGAGCTTGATGCTGACATGAACCATGCAAAGAAGACCAGCTTGAATCTAGTCTCGAAGGAGGTGGCAATCAAGCTCTATATGCTTCGTCTGTTCGTGGAACACCGGGTTGGCAGTGATGTGAAGCGCAACCTGGTTATCGCAATGAAAAACAGTCAGCTATGGATGATGAGATACTTGGAGATCATGAAGCAGATATCAAAGCCACGTAAGTTCACAACAAGTACACGCCATAGCTATGTATTCGACCTCTACAGAAGAGCGAGACATGATGCTCAGTTTCTTGGAACGCAATGAAACAAGCGAAAAACCAAGAAAAACGTAGTACCATGTAACATACCGATGAGAATCTGGACATGAAGCCCAGTCAGAGTTGCAGAAGGCTTGCAGGGTACAGGAAGCTGTGGAAGAGCGTAGGAGGCCTTGACTAGGAGACTATTTGAAGTACCGCAGGACTCTGTGTGCCGCCTGGAGATGAAGGACTATTGGACGCTGCATAAATTGGCAGTTTCGCACAACAAAGCTTATATATGGCTGTGATGGTCAGATAAAGTAACCTGCCTATGAGTTGATGAAATGGAGAGGTGTCTGACAAGGGAGACCCAACAGCTTTGCTAAAATGAAGATTCTGGTCCATAAGTTAGGAGAGAGGCCGAGCACTCAACAAACTTGCAAACCGCCCCGGGATCTGGCAACCTCGACGGCCAAAAAATAGCTTAAGTCACCAGGGATTTAATCTTGAAATGAGAATTCAAGAAATCTTGAAGATCCTCAATAGGAGCAATGTGTGAGCTGGCGATGATGATATCATTGACATAGACAAGTAGACCATAAAAGAGTGGTCCCGATTGTAGAGAAAAAGATTGTAGTAAACTTTCGATTGAGTAAAACCTTAAGAAAAAAGAGCTTAGAAAACTTTTGAGTACCACTGACGAGAAGCCTGTTTGAGACTATAAATACTCTTATGAAGTCGACAAACTTGATTTGGAGCTGCATGATGCGATCTTCAGATTTAGCAGCAAAGAGATCTGATGGAGCTCAAGGTGCCATTTCAAAGGAACCCGTTCAAGTACCAAGTGGACAGGTTACAAGGGCACGAGCAAAGAAGTTCAAGGATGCACTCAACGGGCTAATTCAAGAGGCATGGAATCAAGCAAAGGCGTGGAAGCCCATTCAGCATGACCCACGAATTGTCAATGTGCTTCAAGTTCTAGAAGAGCCCGAGTAGGGTTTTCATTTGAGCATGCAAGGAAGTCTTCTAGAAGATACTCTTAATTAGGGTTCGGAAGGCATGATTTTGGGCAGCAATTAGCCGCACCTTTCTTTCCTTATAGGTGCTGATTTCGAGTTGATTTTAGGTGTCATTAAGTTACCTTATTTACTAGGTTTAGGCGCCACTTTATTTCCATGTTTAGGAGTGTTTCCTTTAGGGTTTTTCGTGTATTGTTTTGGCCTATATATAGAGGCTAAGTTGTAGTTCGAAGATCATTCAATATACACGGTTTTGTGAGGTTTTTAATTCTCTTTGGTTCTTTGACGAACTTCTCGAACTTATCGGGAATTTTCCCGTGGCGTTCAACTCGACTTATCAAACGGATTTCCATCCCGTTTGTGGCGTCTTCACCATACCGAGGTTCTTGCTTTCCTAAGCAACGGGTCGAAGTTCCATTCGAATCCATGCTAGAAACGATCTTGGGTTCCCTATAGTTGTTGGGTCTCGTTACGGGATAATGGGGTTCACATCATTTGGTATCAGAGCTTTGGTTCTAGTTCGGGTTTGCTTGTCCCTTTTATTTTAGTTCCTTTGTTTCTTCTTTTCATATCCTTCGGCTACCTTCCCTAATTTCTTTTCCTTTGTTTCTGTCCTACAGTCGGCTCCTATCAAATACTTAGCCGAAATTTCTTGACTACTCTATTCAAGTTTTGCTAGAGCTGGTTCTTGTTATCACTTGTTCAAAAATTTCATATCTTAGTGTATTGAGATCTTGTGCTATTGTTATCAAAGGAGAAGAGAAAGAGACTCCCAAAAGAAGAAGAAAAAAAAAAGTGCTTCAAAAAAATTTTCGATTGTTTCCATATATTGGGGTCCCTATTAGTCCGAAAATCTCTTTACCACAAACAAGTATAATTTTTTTGTCTGCTGTGACGAATCACTACCTACTCTAGTTTCCACTTTTCTAAATCATCGTGTTCTTTGCATTCTTATTCCCTTGATATTATTTATCTTGCTTTCTCTGAAATTCCTTGATGAGTTCTTGTTGAATCGTTGCTGGAATTCTTTGATTGTTTGTTTAGTTCCAAAAGAACCGCAAGAGGATTACCGAGTGGAAAAAGGCAAGAGTGGTGAGATTATTAGAGGGTAAAAGCCGTATATTGTGAGTGAAATACGAGTGACTAGAGACCCTATTCTTGAGTGAGACACGTAAGGGAGAGATTTGTGAGGTCCTTTTCTTGTTTTAATTCTAACACTATATTTTTGCAGTAATCATGTCTCGTGATAGTGGAAAGAGCTTGTCTAACAACGATACCCCACCAGTTGACTCAAAGTTGCTTATGGAGGCCTTATCAAGTCAGCTGGACAGAACTCTGAATAAAAAATGGGAATCCTTCCAGGAGACGATGGAGCACATACGCGAACGGGTAGATAGGCTGGAGCATCATCAACCCCAACCTGGTTTCAATGGCCGTAGACGAAAAAGAGCACCACGGAGGACGGAAAGAGACTACGAAGAAGAGCCTTACAGATCTGACTTTGAAGAGGAAGCAGATCGTGATGTCTATGTTGGCTAAAGGAGATATGGGCAGCGAAGAAACGTTAGGAACCGAGAAGATAACAACGTCAGTGGTATTAAAATAAAGATTTCGTCTTTTCAAGGGAGATCTGATCCGGAAGCATATCTGGAGTGGGAGAAGAAGATGGAATTCGTGTTTGATTGCCATAACTACTCCGAAACCAAGAAGGTAAAATTAGCAGTCATTGAGTTTTCTGACTATGCTATAACTTGGTGGGATTAACTTGTGATAAATAGGAGGCGGAATGGAAAACGTCCAATAGAGACATGGGAGGCTATGAAGGCAGTCATGAGAAAACGATTCGTTCCAAGTTACTACTACCGGGATGTGAGACCCCGATTTTCTCCTACGTAATTGCTTATGTATTATTTTATTTTTCCAATGTAATAGTTTTTATTTCTTAATGGGGCTATGTTTTGGCCAATGTATGGCCTAATTTTTTATGTTATGGTATTTCGATTAAAATGGGATTTTATTTCATAAAATCTCTTTAAATAATTAATATGCCATTTTATGCAAGTATAAATTATATTATGTTAAGAGCCGAAATTTGCAAGTAAGTTCCTCTTTTACAAATTGATATTTTTCATTTACCTAATATGATTCATGGACCATATAATTTGAATTATGCTTTAATAATTCCCTTGTATAAGCCGAAATTATTAATAGATTAAATAATGAAATTCTTTTTAATACATGGATTAAATATTGTATGTGACATGTAACATTATGATGTATTCTATATTATTAGAATTTCCATATGAATTAATTGATAAGCACACTTGCTTATCATAGTGATAAGCAAGCATGATAAGTTAGGAAACTTTTAGAGTGATAAGGCCTTGTGATTATTGTAGAGATAGGCTAAGGCCATTATCACATGATAAGATATCATACTTGTAAGGTGATAAGCTATTAGAATGGATAGATAAGTAAGAGAGCTTATAAAGTGATAAGTTAGGTGATAAGTGAAAACCAAGTTGAAAGTTAGTTGCATATTAATGTGGAAGTAACTAGGTTGGTTGAAAAGCAACCAAACTAAGCAAAGGAGGGCTTCTACGTGAAAGGCAAGGAGAGGAAATTTGGAAGCCAAAGTGAGGTGCCATGTGATGTGTAAGAGATGTGTAAGAAGATGTAAGTGTGTAAGAATTGATAAGACAAGGCATTGAAGTAAAAAGAGAAGAGAAAAGCAAAGAGAAGGAGTGTTGGTCGGTGGACTCAAGGGAGGAGAGAGAGTGATGTAATTCAAACACAAGCTTGGCTAAGGGGACAAGATTTGATGGGGAGAAAAGATGAAAGAAAGAGAGAGAGAAGGATGTGGACATGGCCTTGGTCGGCCAACCCCTCCATTCATCCCCCCTCCCTCTTTCAAATTCTCTCATGACCATTCTCTCTCTCAAACCCTATTTCATAGCCTTAGGGTTGCATGGGGAGACTCTGTGAGACCCCGATTTTTTCCTACGTAATTGCTCATGTATTATTCTATTTTTCCAATGTAATAGTCTTTATTTCCTAATGGGGCTATGTTTTGGCCAATGTATGGCCTAATTTTTATGTTATGGTATTTGGATTTAAAATAGGATTTTATTTCATAAAATCTCCTTAAGAAATTTTAATGCCATTTTATCGGATGTATAAATTGTATTATATTAAGAGCCGAAATTTGCAAGTGAGTTCCTCTTTTACAAATTAATATTTTTTTTACCTAATATGATTCATGGACCATATAATTTGAATTATGCTTAAATAATTTCCTAGTATAGCCGAAATTATTAATAGATTGAATAATGAAATTCTTTTGAATACATGGATTAGATATTTTATGTGACATGTAATATTATGATGTGTTCCATATTATTAATAGAAGTCCCATATGAATATTCAATGATAAGCTATGTAGTTATGTGATAAGTTTAGGAATGATTTAATTGATAAGCACACTTGCTTATCATAGTGATAAGCAAGAATGATAAGTTAGGAAACTTTTAGGGTGATAAGGCCTTGTGATTATTGTAGAGATAGGCTAAGGTCATTATCACATGATAAGATATCATACTTGTAAGGTGATAAGCTATTGGAATGAATAGATAAGTAAGAGAACTTATAAAGTGATAAGTTAGGTGATAAGTGAAAACTAAGTTGAAAGTTAGTTGCCATTTAATGTGGGAGTAACTAGCATGGTTGGAAAGCAACCAAACTAGCAAAGGGAAGGCCTTCTACGTGAAAGACAAGGAGGAGAGAAATTTAAAAGCCATGTGATGTGTAAGAGATGTGTAAGAAGTGTAAGTGTGTAAGAATTGATGAGACAACTCATGGAAGTGAAAAGAGAAGAGAGAAGTGAGAAAGGAGAGTGAATGTCGATGGAAATGAATGGGAAGAGAGAGAGAAGGATTTCAAAATGCAAGACAAGCTTTTGGAGACATTTGATGTAAGAGAAAAAGGTGAAATGAAAAGAGGAGAGAAGGAGAGCCATGCTTGGTCGGCCAAACCCACATTCACCTCCCTTTTTCTCCTTCAAACTTCTCTCTTGTCATCTCAACATCTCAAGTCATGTGTCATAGCCATAATTCACCTTGGGAGACTCATTCTCTCACACTTCACAATTGATTTTGCATTGGCCGAACCTCACCATTTCACTTCACTCTCCATTTCTCCCTCACTTGGCCGAATACCTCATTTTCTCTCAACCCTCTCATTTTCCTCTCTTGACCGAACCACTCATCTAAGCTCAAGTCTTGCTCTTTTCCTCTTGCATTCTAAATCACACTCCAAAAGCTCAAGTTTAGACCTCTCTTTGTGGTGACCAAATCTTCACATTGTGCAACACCATTTCCTTCTTTGAAAACCCTACTCATTAGCCTCCTTCCTCTTGAAGAAGTTAGTTCATTTCCATTAGAACTAATCATTCAAGCTCACCATATTTTTCCCCCCACCATAAAACCCACCTTAGCACCTCAAATCAAGCTTGGATCTTCTCTAAGGAGGGTGAACCGAAACTTGGAAGAAGAAAGAGTTTTGGGTAAAAGTTTGGTGAAGGTAGAGGTAGGTTTGATTCTATTTAGTGTTCTTGCCTAAAGTTTTTCATAAGTACTAACCTAGGGTATTTTATTGTTCTAGGTATTCAAGCTTGTGATAATCATCAAGGTAAGGCTAAAGATGTGATGTTGTTGGTTTGAATATAGTGTTGGCCGAATGTATCATGATAGGATCTTAAGTTAGTGTCTTGAGTGTTGTTAGATTTTGAAGTTATGAAATCAACCCTAAGGTATAATGCTAGATCCGGCCATATAAACATGAGATCTAAGTTTGAATGTTGGAAAAATGTAAGGATTTAACAATGTATGTTAGATAAGTTTAGATCTAGACTTATGTTGTGTTTGGCCGAATGTATGTGGGATATTTCCTTAGATCTATTATTGTTGAAGTTCCTAAAATGTAGATCTAATGTTGTTGGGTGTATATGATGAAGATATGAAGTTAAGGCATGCTAGTTAGGTTATAAAATGCAAAGGGAAGTGCATGTTGCGATTTTGGCATGAAAAGTGTGATATTTGGTGATTGGCCGAACCATGTGTACCCTAGATCTTCAAGTATGATTTTGTACATGTGTAGGTTTGTTGGTTGGCCATAAAATGTGTAAGTTTGATAACCTTATGCATGGTGTTAAGCATGAAATATAGAAGATGCATGCAAATCAAAAGATAAAAAAAAAAAGAAGAAAACCTAATTGTTTTGTGACTAATAGGTGTTGGCCGATTATGATGTGTTGTTGGATCTTGAGTTTGTTTTGTGATTTGTAGATCTTAGGTTGTGAATCTGAAAAATGGAGGATGTGATCACCATTGGAGTTGAAATTGTGACCAAAGAACACATGAACTTGATGTTGGCCGAATAACCTAATGAAAGGGAACCCTAATTGCAAGCTTATAATAGGTGAAAATATATTTACATGTGATGGATACATAAAATTAGGGTTATGACTAAATAAGTTAGAACATTTAAGCTCAATCATAAAAATATCATATTAGTAAGAGAAAAGCATAGATAATAAGTTTAAAGATCCGGATTAAATGAATTAGCAAAGTTTTATGGTGTTAAGTATTGATTGAAGAAATTACCTAGGTTGACCTAAACTTAGGGTATTAAATAGCCTATATTTTCGGGTTTCATAGAAGTTTAATGTTAAGCTAAAGATTAATTATGATTAGGTTTAGTAATTGGTGAATTTAAAGACTTAGTGTAATATATGTAATAGGAGAAAGATTAAGATTTTATTAAAGTATAATTAGCTTGCTAGATTAGAAAATTTAATAAGATTAATTAATAAAGAATTCTATATAAAACTTTGAGAATAATATTATATTTTCAGAAATATATCCTTGGTTGATAACCGATTTTTAAAAAATGCAAATATTTAATTTATTGATTACGTACTTATTTCTTAATGCTAAGAAACGTTTAAATCGCTTGTAGGCGATCTACGTGTCTTTATACATTACCAAGGAGACCAAGTGTAAGTGGAATAGTAAGTGGATACTGTAAGTATACAGTAAGTATTTCTTTTCAAAACTGGAATGACACACTGCATCGTTTCATGAACAAGCATGAATTTTAAGCAAGCATGACATGACATGTGCATTGCATGAATTTTTCAAGAAGAAAATTATGCAATGATTTTATGGAAAGAATATGAGAAGTTTTATGAAACGATAAGTTAAGATTAAGGGCACCGGTCGGTACCGTACCATCAAGATGGACTCCCATACCGAAGGACATTTATGAGAAGGATGGGAGAATCCAAGAGGCTGTGCAAGCCACACTGAAGGACAATGAGAAGGTGTGGTGCCTCCAAGGGTCACGTCTAGCCACTGAAGGACATTGAGAAGGTGCGCTAGCTGACCAGATGTAAGTCTCCAAGGGAATTCGGGGACGGTTCCGAAGGGAACGCACAACCCTGACTTCAGGGGTCAAATGGAGCGAGCCCGCAAGTAAAAGACATGAGATAATTATGATAAGGCCAACAAGGGCACAAGTACGAAAGAAAGATTTTTAAGGGCCAAGGGCCAGTTTACAAGCAAGCATGAAAGAAAGTGGTTTTCAAGGGCCTGGGGCCGAAAACAATAAGCAAGAGCATATGCATAACTCATAAGCACGCATATGCATCAATTGTTCAAGTTTTATCTTTCTTTCATGATTAAGCAAGCATGAGTCAAGAGCATGATTTAAGTTTTACGTTTTTCCCTTACTGAGTCTTTTTGACTCACGTTTTTAAAATTGTGTCATTCCAGATGTATCAGGTGAAGAGAGTCAGGAGGACTACCTGACCTAGATGCCCAAGATGTTAAGCTTCGCATTTTGTTGATAGTGACATGTGTGTCACTAATTGGGTTCTAATATGTTTAAATATTTGTTTTGTATGAACTTAATGAGAACCCTGATTATGTAAGTATTCGCTCGAACCCCTCGCGATCCTGTACGTTTCCGCCGTAATTAAGTAAGAAAATAAGTATGAACGCTGGAGCCGTCCGGGGGATAGCTCGCGGCTGTCACGGTCCCTGCGGGATGCCGTTCGGGGCGTGACAGACTCAATCTCACACCAATCCCCTTGCTAATGCCATGACCGAACCCCCCCCCCATTTCACTCAACTCTCTCCCATTCCAAGCCTTGGCCGAATATTGCAAACCTCTCCATTATCTCCCATTTTCAAGCCTTGACCGAATCTCACACTCAAGAGTTCAAGGTTTGTGCATTTCATCTTGCCTCTAAACCACTTCCATCTAGCTTGCCAAAACCCATTCCAAAAGCCAAGTAAATCTCTCTTGTTGTAGACAAAAGTCCTACCTTGAAAACCCTAGTCATTTGACACCATTTTTCTTCAAGCTTACCATGCCCTCTTCACCACCATAGAGCTTCTTTTAAACCAAGCTTGGTCATTTCTAAAGAGGGTGGACCGAATCTTTGAAGGAGGAAAAGGATAGGAAGAGTTGGTAAAGGTTGAAGGTGAGTTTAGTTTCATTGATGATTTTGTCTTGAGCTTCAAAAGTACTAACCAAAGGTACCTTATTTTCTAGGTGCTCAAGCTTGGACAAACAACAAGGTAAGGCTAAAATGATTTTGTTAGGTTAGCATGAGTGGACGAATGGCCTATGTATAAGATCTTGAAGTTTTATTTTGATAGATGCCTTGATGTTGTTAGATCTTGGACGCTTAGGAACCCTAAGTTGTTTACATGCTAGATCTAACCATGGAAGCCCTAGATCTAAGGTTGTATGTGAAGAAAAATGTAAATGGAGAACAATGCAAGCTAAAGGAAGTTAGATCTAAGTTTTTGATATGTTGGGTGATGAAAAATGATATCTTTGTTTAGATCTATGGATATTAGTGTGAATAAAGAGTAGATCTATTGTTGATGGAATTATTTGATAAAAAGGATTAAGTGTATGCATGCTAGTTAGGTCACAAATGCAAAGGATATGCATGATATAATTTTTAGCATGAAAAGGGTACATTTTGGGGTAAGGCCGAAAATAAGCTATGTGGATTTTCATGTATAGTTTTGAATATGTGTAGATCTGGACATTGGCCTTAACATGTGCAAGATTTATGACCTTAAATGCATAGTAGATGATTATGTTAAGTATTGGAAGCATGCATGTTGAAGGAAATAAAAGAAAACTAATCATTGGGTAAAAACATGTGTTGGCCGAATGCCATGAGTATAGTGTATGGTGTTGGTGCTTTGAATTATAGATATTAGGTTGTGAAATTGTTGATTGGAGGATGGGATCACCCTTGGAGAAAAAGTTGTGATTTAATTGGTGCATAAATGGTAGTGGCCGAAAGTTGCAAGAAAAGTTAACCCTAAGTGCAATTCATGATTTATGTATTTTCATTGTTGTGTTGGATGAGAAAAATTAGGGTTAGGCTAGTTGGAATAATATTATAGAGCCATGATCTTTATTAAATATTATTGGAACCCTAGTTAAGTTTTACTCGGGTTTTATTTGAGGGTTAAAGTCTAAGTTAAGATTTAATCATGAATAATTTATTAATAGTTAGAAATAAGGTTTTAATGTAGTACGTGTAATAAAAAGAGACTTAGGTTTAAATCTAAACCTATGAGTATTATTTAACCCTAATCGAGGCAAGTACATGGATAAATATATTTTTATTTCAATAAAAATATTAATGATTTAATAAGCTAAGTTTTGAATATTTAAGGAAAATAATAAAATAATTATTTTGTAATTAAATGAATTTCAGTAATATGTATATATATATATATATATATATATCTTCGATTGATGACTGATTTCAAAAAAGAAATGATTTCATAATTCTTAAAGTCTAAAAGAATATTTGAATCGCTTGTAGGCGATCCACGTGTCTGTATATACGAACAAGAAGACCAAGAGTAAGTGGATACTGTAAGTGGACAGTAAGTATTTCTTTTCAAAATTGGAATGACACACTGCATCGTT
This sequence comes from Myrica gale, assembly GCA_963930655.1. Classification (NCBI taxonomy): domain Eukaryota; kingdom Viridiplantae; phylum Streptophyta; class Magnoliopsida; order Fagales; family Myricaceae; genus Myrica; species Myrica gale. The sequence continues at coordinate 10,430,291 of OZ005612.1, read as the reverse complement.
TCATGAACAAGCATGAATTTTAAGAAAGCATGACATGATATGAGTTTCATGAACAAGTATGGATTTTAAGAAAGCATGACATGATATGAACTTCATGAACAAGCATGAATTTTAAGCAAGTATGAATTTTAAGCAAGCATGACATGACATGTGCATTGCATGAATTTTTCAAGAAGAAAATTATGCAATAATTTTATGGAAAACTATGAGAAGTTTTATGAAACGATAAGTTAAGATTAAGGGCACTGGTCGGTACCGTACCATTAAGTTGGACTCCCATACCGAAGGACATTTATGAGAAGGACGGGTGAATCCAAGAGGCTGTGCAAGCCACACTGAAGGACAGTGAGAAGGTGTGGTGCCTCCAAGGGTTGTGTCTAGCCATCAGGCCTGGGGCAACTACGGGCTAGCTCGACCAGATGTTAAGGTCTCCAAGGGAATTCGGGGACGGTTCCGAAGGGAATGCACAACCCTGACTTCAGGGGTCAAATGGAGCGAGCCCGCAAGTAAAAGACATGAAATAATTATGATAAGGCCAACAAGGGCACAAGTACGAAAGAAAGATTTTTAAGGGCCAAGGGCCAGTTTTACAAGCAAGTATGAAAGGAAGTGGTTTTCAAGGGCCTAGGGCCGAAAACACTAAACAAGAGCATATGCATAATTCATGAGCATGCATATGCATCAATTATCAAGTTTTCTTTCTTTCATGATTAAGCAAGCATGAGTCAAGAGCATGATTTAAGTTTTACGTCTTTTCCCTTACTGAGTCTTTTTGACTCACGATTTTTAAATTGTGTCATTCCAGATGTATCAGGTGAAGAGAGTCAGGAGGACTACCTGACCTAGATGCCCAAGATATTATGTTTCGCATTTTGTTGATAGTGACACGAGCGTCACTAATTGGGTTATAATATGTTAATTATATGTTTTGTATGAACTTAATGAGAACCATGTTTATGTAAATATTTGCTCGAACCCCTCGCGATCCTGTACGTTTCCGCCGTAATCAAGTAAGAAAATAAGTAAGAACGCTGGAGCCATCCGGGGGATAGCTCGCGGCTGTCACGGTCCCTGCGGGATGCCGTTCGGGGCGTGACACGGGAGCTGTACAAAAAGTTACAAAGCCTAAAGCAAGGAAGTCGAAGTGTAGAAGACTATTACAAGGAGATGGAGATGGCCATGATCCGTGCAAATATTGAAGAGGATCGAGAGGCTACCATGGCTCATTTCCTACATGGCTTGAATCGGGAGATCCATGATAGAGTGGAGATGCAACATTATGTGGAGATAGAAGAAATGGTGCATATGGCTATCAAAGTGGAGCAGCAACTCAAGAGAGGGAGTGGGGGACGTGCCAGCCATAATTCGTATTCTACTTTTTCCAAGCCAAGCTACACCAAGCCCATGGACAAGCCACAAGTGTCCAAACCCGAGTCCAAAACCCCTACCACCAGCCACACTTCTCAAGGTAAAAATGAAGCTTCTACTTCTAGAAATCGTGATATCAAGTGTTTTCGATGTCAAGGCAGGGGACACATAGCACGCCAATGTCCAAACAAGCAAGTCATGGTGTTGAAGGCCAATGGCGAGATCGTGACCGATAGTGAAGAATCTGACACCGACGAGATGCCACCCTTGGAGGATGTTTCCGAGGATGAATAGATAGCCCCTGATGCGTTGACCTTGGTGGCGAGGAGAGCCTTGAGCTTGCAAGCAAAGGGTGATGTGGAAGTACAGCGGGAGAACATCTTTCACACTAGATGCTACGTCAAAGATAAGGTATGTAGTGTGATTATTGATGGTGGTAGTTGTACTAATGTTGCGAGCACAGTCATGGTTGAAAAGTTGGGATTGCCCGTGTTAAAACACCCTAGGCCATATAAGTTGCAGTGGTTGAATGACAGTGGAGAAATCAGGGTGAACAAGCAAGTGTTAGTTGCTTTTCGAATCAGTAAGTACGAAGATGAAGTGATGTGTGATGTGGTACCGATGCAAGGGGGACACTTGTTGCTAGGGCGTCCGTGGCAGTTCGATCGACATGTGAAGCATGATGGCTTTACGAATAAGTACTCTTTTGTACTTAATCAGAAGCCAATCACTCTTGTACCCTTGACACCGCAGCAAGTATATGAAGATCAAGTGAGGTTGCAGCAAGAGAGTGAACAAAAGAAAGAGAGTGAGCAAAAAAAAGAGAATGAGAAAATGAAAGAGAGTGAAAAACAGAGAGTTAGTGAAAATTCGAGAGAGGCCGAAAAAAAAGAGAGAGGAGGTTCGACCCTTGAGAGAAAATCAGAGAGAAAAAAGAGTTTCTATGCAAAAGTGAGTGAGATCAAGCGAGCGATGCTTTCAAATCAGCCGATGATTGTACTTTTGTACAAAGAGGCCCTTTTAAACACTAACGCTCTTGACCAAGCTTTGCCTAGTTCTATTGTGTCTCTTTTGCAGGAATATGACGATGTCTTCCCCGAAGAAACACCACATGGATTACCTCCGATTCGAGGGATCGAACATCAAATTGATTTTGTTCCCGGAGCTACAATTGCAAATCGACCAGCGTATATGTGAGACCCCGATTTTAGGTCTGTCAAGTTATTGCTTATGACCTCTTAAGTACGTATTATTGCAAGTGTATGTATGATTAAATTTGTGATTTTTGAGGTAAGTGTCGACACATTGGAGCATAGTGTCGACACATTAGAGTAACACCCGAAAGTTTACCTTTTTCTGGAGCCCAAAGTGAATTTTGACTAAGTGTTGTAAGTGTCGACACCTTGGGTCATAGTGTCGACACATTAGACCGATACCCGAATGTTTATATTTTTCTGGAACTAGAGTGATTTTTGACTAAGTGTTGGAAGTGTCGACACCTTGAGTGATGGTGTCGACACATCCAACTAAAACCCGAAAGTGTGCATTTTTCCAAAACTCCCGTGAATTTTGACCAAGTGATGGAAGTGTCGACACCTTGAGTGATGGTGTCGACACATCTAACTGAAACCCGAGAGTTTACATTTTTCCCACTTTGGCTAAGTGTTGGAAGTGTCGACACCGTGAGTGATGGTGTCGACACATCCAACTAAAACCCGAAAGTGTGCATTTTTCCAAAACTCCCGTGAATTTTGACCAAGTGATGGAAGTGTCGACACCTTGAGTGATGGTGTCGACACATCTAACTGAAACCCGAGAGTTTACATTTTTCCCACTTTGGCTAAGTGTTGGAAGTGTCGACACCGTGAGTGATGGTGTCGACACATCTTACTAAATGTGTTGTAAGTGTCGACACCTTGAGTGATAGTGTCGACACATATAACTACATTCCGAAATTTTACGGATTGAAAATACGTGAGGTGAAATTCATGTGAAAAAGGGGGAAATAAGGGAGGGCAGCCTTGTCTTTTCCCCAAGCCCCTTTATGTATAAGCAGCCCACCCCCAAATCGAAAAGTCATTGTGCCCTAGCTCCCACCGAAGAAGAGAAGAGAAGAGAAGAGAAGAAAGAAAGAAGAAGAAGAAGGAGAAAAGAAGAAGAAGAAAGGAAGAAGAGAAAGAAAGAGAGAGAGAAGGAGGTGAGTGGTTATGGCCGGCCAAGCCATACCCATTTTCACCTATGTTCTCTTTTTCCTTTGAATGGTTGTTGTGATGGTTGTGTGTTGTTAGATTTCTCCTTGAGATTCATGTGTTTTCTTTGAAGAAAATGTAGATCTAGTGAGTTTTAGAGACTTGTATGGATTGTGCACAAAGCCATGGAGAGTGTGGTTAGATTTGGGAATTTATAAACCCAAGAGAAACCAACTTGCATACTAGGTGTTTGATAAAAGACCAAAGGGAGTGAAATAGATGCAATAACCTTTGTTCTAGTGATGAAATCATTGTTTTTGGTTGGAAGTTTTGAGTTGTATGTGTAAAGTCTACGTCTTGTATATGAGGTTATATGAGGAGGGCACTTGGGGCAAATTTCGTGGGCGTTGGATGATTTTGTACGATGAAGTATGTGTATGACAAAGTATGAGATATTGAACGAGGAATAAGTATGAGATATTGAATGAGGAATAAGGACGATTTTGTATGATGAAGCGTGAGTAATTGATTGATTACTCTATACGTCTAGTAAACCTATGAATAACAATGGTATGATCCAATTGTAGGTAAAGGGGCATTCAACCCACAAGCAAGCAAAGTAAGAGGAGCTTACGTTTGTAAGTGAAAATAGTAAGTAGCAACTTACGCTTTACAAAACTGGAATGATACACATCATGTTTTTATGAATAAGCATAACATGTTTATAACCACGCATGATAAGTTGATTACTCATCATCAAGCATGACATGAGCACGTCATGAGCAATTGCATTTGCATTTATTTTTCTCATAAGAAAGAAGGAGAAATTTTATGCAAATGAAAGTACCATTTTTATGCTACTTTACGTTAAGTTTCAAGTAAGTTAATGAACCCAAGTCGGTCGGTACCGTACCAAGTCAAGAAGGTGCATCCATACCGAAGGACGTTTACGTGAAGGATGGATGTCACCTAGGACACCCATACCGAAGGATGCTTGCAAGAAGGATGGGTAGTCCAGGAGGTATGTGCAATCACACTGAAGGATGCTTGCAAGAAGGTGTGAACCTCCAAGAGTCGTGTCTAGCCACTGAAGGACATTGAGAAGGTGTGCTAGTTCGACCATATGTAAGGTCCCCAAGGGAAATAGGGGACAGTTCCAACGGGAACGCACAACCCTGATGCCAGGGGTAAATGGAGCTCAAGTAGCTCATAGGATAAGAATGGAAAAGATTTTCCAAAAGAAAGAGCTTTATAAGTATAAGAGATGTTTAAAAGAGCAAGTGCATGTGCATATGCAATCATGAGGCATACACGTGCATCACGATTCATGATCATGCATGAATTATATACGTATACATGATATTTAAAGTTCAAGTTGTGATTATTTAAAGTTAAAGTTCATGATATTTCAAGTTGTACTTGAATTACATTATGTTCAAGTTTGTAATTATTTCAAGTTTAAGCGCATGCTTATGATTTTAAGTCAAGTGCATGCTTATAATTTTAAGTTCATTATGATATCGAGTTCATGATGATTTCAAGTTTAAAAGCAAGTGTATGATTTCAAGTTCAAGATTATGAGTTCAAAGAATAAGTTCATGGTTTCAAACTCACGATTTCAAGTTCATATTTGCAAACCATGATTTCAAGCTCATGTTTTAATTATAATTCCTTACTGAGTCTTTCGACTCACAGATGTTTTCAATTGTATCATTCCAGATAACAATTCAGGTGGGAAAATCTAGAAGAGGGACCGATGGGAACGTCCTCATCCCTCTTTGTTGTTCATTAAAGGTTAGATGTAATTTTGAAGAGTCATCATGAGCCTCCGTCGTGTGGTGGTCATGGGTTATTCGGACTATTAGAGTTCAAGGTTTTTGATGTCTAGTATCTTAGTCATGGTTATCAGAATCAGAAGTTGAAGAGTTCATAGGAAGTACTATCAGGCATCCTGTGAATGTCTATGTTATGTGTATAAGGATTCAAGATGTATTACTTATATGTTATGAGTAGGTCCATATAAAGGTTTTGTTGGAATCCCTTAGGACTTGTACTTCAGTCATGCAGACATGACATGTAATTTGGATGCTTTCACTATTGCCGTTGTAGTCAATTGTGTAAGTTGAAGTTTATGTAAATCTCTTTGGCCCATCTCTCTTAGTTGTAGGTGTTTTATGTATTTGTATAAAAAAAAATCCGCTGCATGATTAAGAGAAACGCTGGAACATTCATTGAGTGGATGTTCGCGGCTGTCATTAACCCCCTTCGGGCTAGCGTTCGGGGCGTGACAGTATAGGAGCAATCCCAAGGAAACTAAGGAGCTTCAACGGCAAGTCAGTGAGTTGTTGGATAAGGGGCACGTGAGGGAAAGCATGAGCCCATGTGTTGTTCCGGTTCTACTTGTACCTAAGAAGGATGGGTCGTGGAGAATGTGCGTTGATTGCCGAGCCATCAACAACATCACGGTAAAGTATCGTCACCCTATTCCTCGCTTAGATGACATGTTAGATGAGTTGCATGGTTCTTGTGTGTTTTCAAAAATTGATTTGAAGAGTGGATACCATCAAATTAGAGTAAAAGAAGGAGACGAATGGAAAACAGCTTTTCAAACAAAATATGGTTTGTATGAATGGTTAGTAATGCCTTTTGGGTTGACTAACGCCCCGAGTACTTTTATGAGACTTATGAACCATGTTTTGCGTGCCTTCAAAGGTAAATTCGTTGTTGTTTACTTTGATGATATACTCATTTATAGCAAAAATATGGATGATCATGTAGCACACTTGAAATCTGTTTTGGATGTGCTTCGGAAAGAAAAATTGTTTGCTAATATGAAGAAGTGCACTTTTTACACCAATAAGCTTGTATTCTTGGGATTTGTTGTTAGTGCACAAGGTATACAGGTTGATGAAAAGAAGGTACGTGCAATTCAAGAATGGCCGAGTCCCACAAGTGTAGGTGAGGTTCGTAGTTTTCATGGCCTTGCAAGTTTTTACCGGCGGTTCGTGAAGGACTTTAGTAGCATAGCCGCACCACTTACCGAAGTAATCAAGAACAACGTGGGATTCCAATGGGGAGACGCGCAAGAGAAGACGTTTCAATTACTTAAGGAGAAGCTAACCCATGCTCCTTTATTGTCTTTGCCTAACTTTTCCAAAACGTTTGAAATTGAATGTGATGCTTCAGGTATTGGCATTGGTGCAGTTCTTATGCAGGACGGATGACCACTTGCTTATTTCAGCGAGAAACTAAGCGGGGCAGCCTTAAACTATCCCACCTATGACAAGGAGCTGTATGCACTAGTCCGGGCCTTGGAAACATGGCAACACTACCTATGGCCTAAGGAATTCATGATTCATACCGGTCATGAATCCTTGAAACATTTGAAGGGCCAACACAAGCTAAACAAAAGGCATGCCCGCTGGGTGGAGTTCATTGAGACGTTTCCATACGTCATTCGGTATAAGCAAGGTAAGGAGAATGTGGTAGCCGATGCCCTTTCTCGCAGGTATGCTCTACTTTCCACACTAGATGCCAAGTTATTAGGTTTTGAGCATATTAAGAATTTATATTCTGATGACCATGACTTTGGTGATGAATATAGTGCTTGTGAGAAAATTGCATGTGGTAAGTTCTTTAGGCTTGATGAGTTCTTGTTCCGAGAAAATAAGTTATGTGTGCCTAATTGTTCAATGCGGGAGTTATTAGTGCAAGAATCCCATGGGGGTGGACTAATGGGACATTTTGGAGTTGCCAAAACCTTAGCTATTTTACAAGAGCACTTCTATTGGCCTCACATGAAGAGGGATGTCGAGAGAATTTGTGGTAGGTGTATCACATGTAGACAAGCTAAGTCCAAAGTGCAGGCCAATGGTTTGTATACTCCCTTACCTATTCTTATTGAGCCTTGGATTGATATTTCCATGGATTTTGTGCAAGGATTGCCTAGGACTAAACGTGGAAGAGATTCGATTTTTGTGGTCGTTGATAGATTTTCTAAAATGGCACATTTTATTCCATGTCACAAAACGGATGATGCGTCGCATGTTACTGATCTATTCTTTAGGGAAATTGTAAGACTACATGGCATGCCTAGGACGATTGTCTCGGATAGAGATGCGAAATTCTTGAGCTATTTTTGGAAGACTTTGTGGTGTAAGTTAGGCACTAAGTTATTGTTTTCCACTACTTGTTACCCACAAACGGATGGTCAAACTGAAGTTGTCAATAGGACTTTGTCTACTTTATTACGGGCAATCATTAAAAAGAACATTAAAACTTGGGAAGAATGTTTACCACATGTTGAGTTTGCCTATAATAGAGCTGTTCATTCTGCTACTCAATTTTCTCCATTTGAAATAGTCTATGGTTTTAATCCTTTGACCCCATTGGATTTATCGCCTTTGCCTGTCACTGAACATGTTAATTTAGATGGCAAAAGGAAAGCTGACTTTGTTAAGCAGATTCACGAGCAAGCAAGACTCAACATTGAGCGACGAACGGAGCAGTATGCAAAACAAGCCAATAAGGGTCGTCATAAGATAGTTTTTGAACCCGACGATTGGGTTTGGCTACATATGCGGAAAGAGAGATTTCCCATGAAACGACGTTCCAAATTACTCCCACGAGGCGATGGTCCTTTCCAAGTCCTCGAGCGCATCAATGATAACGCCTACAAACTAGATTTACCTGGTGAGTACACGGTCAGTGCCACATTTAATGTTACTGATCTGAGTCCTTTTGATGTAGGTGAAGATTTGAGAGCAAATCCTTTTCAAGAGGAGGGGAATGATGGAGCTCAAGGTGTCGTTTCAAAGGAACCCGTTCAAGTACCAAGTGGACCGGTTACAAGGGCACGAGCAAAGAAGTTCAAGGATGCACTCAACGGGCTAATTCAAGAGGCATGGAATCAAGCAAAGGCGTGGAAGCCCATTCAGCATGACCCACGAATTGTCAATGTGCTTCAAGTTCTAGAAGAGCCCGAGTAGGGTTTTCATTTGAGCATGCAAGGAAGTCTTCTAGAAGATACTCTTAATTAGGGTTCGGAAGGCATGATTTTGGGCAGCAATTAGCCGCACCTTTCTTTCCTTATAGGTGTTGATTTCGAGTTGATTTTAGGTGTTAAGTTTGTTTCCTTTTTGGTTTAGGCGCCAAGTGTTATTTCCTTAGTAATCGAATTTATTTTAGGTGTCATTTAGTTACCTTATTTACTAGGTTTAGGCGCCACTTTATTTCCATGTTTAGGAGTGTTTCCTTTAGGGTTTTTCGTGTATTGGTTTGGCCTATATATAGAGGCTAAGTTGTAGTTTGAAGATCATTCAATATACACGGTTTTGTGAGGTTTTTAATTCTCTTTGGTTCTTTGACGAACTTCTTGAACTTATCGGGAATTTTCCCGTGGCGTTCAACTCGACTTATCAAAAGGATTTCCATCCCGTTTGTGGCGTCTTCACCATACCGAGGTTCTTGCTTTCCTAAGCAACGGGTCGAGGTTCCATTCGAATCCATGCTAGAAACGATCTTGGGTTCCCTATAGTTGTTGGGTCTCGTTACGGGATAACGGGGTTCACATCAAATTTGAACAGAAAAAGAGTGCTCGGGAGACAGTGCAATGTGTTGACACCATAAGATCAATGTGTCGACACATGTTTTGGTCTAAAACACATGTCTCGGGTGTCAGTGCAATGTGTCAACACCATAAGGTTAATGTGTCGATACATGTTTTTGTCTGAAAAACATGTCTCGGGTGTAAGTACAATGTGTCGACACATGTCCTGAATGTGTCGACACCTAAAAGCCTTGGAGACAAAATTTAAATATTTTGAAGTTTTCATTCTATTCCAAAACCGTTTTAAGTGACTATAACTTGAAGAATTTATCTATCAACTTGTGTAAAGGTCTTCAAGTGCATTGAGAAGATTTTTAGTGAGATAAACTCAATCATATTGTTGATATAACTTGGAATTAGTGGATTGACATAATATACTCTAAAGTCTCCAACAACTTAGAAACTTTTGTTATCATCAAAATCATTTAGATTGTTTGTAAAACAACCTTGGGCTAACATAACCATTTTTAGGTATTCTACAAATAATTTTTTTCATTCCAACTTCTTCTCATCAAACTCTTTGATGTGAGCTACATATCACCACATACTCTCAAATGATCCAAACTTGGTCTCACCAGTCCATGATTCATATGGAGTTTTAGGTATATTTAGTAGGTATCATGTTTAGAACATAAACAACTGCCTCCAAGGCGAAAATCCCAAAAGCATATAGGTAATACATTGATGCTTATCTCCCACTGAATAATATCATATAATTCAGTTTTTGTTAACCATTCATAGAGTCCATGATTCACTTTTTCAAACATAGACTGTCAATAATAGAAAGACAATCTCTCAAATAACATGTGTCAAAAAACTTCAGACTTTCATGGACTCGAATGAAAAAGCTTTAATCGATGTCGTTGCAACACTTGCACTCGACTCCATTAGTTTCCTCATCACCTTGTTGTTGGACTTCCTTAAATCCCTGCAATCACATTGCATAAGTGAAAGGTTGTGCCAAAATTGACACACTTGAAAATTCAATGGACATTCCATCAAATCAATTTTAATTGATAAGCATACCTTCAGAACGATCATTTTTTCTTCAGTGAAGCTAGATATGCTGGGAAATTTCTTTTCCAATGACCTGGCTTGCCACAGTGGAAACAATTTTCATTATCTTTCTTCTCTGAGTTGCCCGTGTCCTCTTACTTAGAATGAGACAATTTCTTCTTTTTTAACTTCTTCCCCTTGGACTTAAGTTCATGGCTGGTTGACTTGTCCAATACCATTAGAGAACCTTTCTCATGTCTCATAAGTTCCTCAGCTGCTTGCAACATATTGAGCAGCTCTGACAAAATCACCGTCATCTTGTTCATATTATAGTTTAATATAAACTGGTTGAATGATTTGGGAAAAGATGACAATATTGCTCCAACTTTTGTGTCCCCATCCATCTCTGCACCTAGTGTTTCTAGTTCAGTGATGAACGGTATCATCTTCAGCACATGATCTCGAACTGGAGCAGCTTCCACCATTTTGGTGGTCATCATCAATTTCATAACTTGCTGGCGTGCAGATCGATTATGCTCTCCCAATAACTCTTGGAGATATGACAACATGTATTTTGCAGTAGCTAGGTCTTCACAATGCTTCTATAATATATTGGTCATCGAGACCAACATATAACATCGAGCTAGTTCATCTGCCTCATGCCACTTATCATAAGTAGTAACTCTTTGATCTTGCGTGGCATCAGCTAAAGCAAGTTGAGGGATCTCATCCTTTAGGACATGAGTAACTTTTTTAAGCGTAAATTAGTATCATGAGATTACTCTTCCAATCAAGGAATTTTGGCCCAATTAACTTGTTCTCATCTAAAATACTATACAATGGTTTTGACATAATAAATCTGCACATATCAAGATAGAAAATCACATGTATATAGAATTTCCATTATATAGGGTTTTTAATAACTAATGGTACCTCCCCTGAATCACAACAACCAAAGAAATGCAGAATATAACATTTACATTCAGTGTTTGCAGAAAGGTATCAAAAACTTCTATCTTATATAAACATGATCCTATTTTAGTAAGCATGCGGCAACTTCTAAAAGCGAATAGCAACTATTCATCATGAATCCATCTCATGTTGTATTCTATGTGTATACAAATATTCGTGACTCTTGATTTTCTTTCAGCCACCGACATAAACACAATCTTCATTATTTTAGCGAACATGTTTATTTGGTTAAGTGCAACCGTCGTCTATGTGACATGTAATTTGATAATTGGTCGGCATTGCTATTTTAGCAACACCTCCACCACTCATACGGGCTCACTTATCTTAACAAGAAGTACATGGAACAAATTATGAGATCAATAATTGGTCTTGACTATTTTAGTTTTAACCAACATCAATCTAATAAATTCCCACATACGAACAATGGAAGCCCATGTGATCGATTTTCTTGTAAAACAATCTCATTTAACACTTATATTAATATGTCAAAAAAAAGTTTTTTTTTTGGGATATTTTTTTTAGTCAACCGGTCACTCATACCGAGTTGGTCAAATGAATCTGCCATGTCAAACCGGGTGAACCATGACCCAGGATCCAGGTCCATCCCGGACCATAACCCTACCGATTAGGCGTTGGATCTGGGTCCAACTGCCTTTAAGGGTCGACCCTATTGGGTCACACCCATGGCCCAGAACCAATCTAGCCATCGGTCGCCCATAGGGTAACGGGCTAGCCTTTTGAGCAAGGCTCGTTTGACCCTTGCAGCCCTCTTGTCCCTTTTTTATTAAAGACCCAACGGGCCGGGCCTTGTGCCGGGTAGGGCAACTGGCCCTAACCAGTGACCCAAGGCATCCTTATGCCCTGGGCGTTGTTTGGCCCCGAGGCAGGGGCTGTTACGCCCAGTCACCCACCGGCGGTCAGGCACCGGGCACCCCTTGGCTGGCCACCCCACAGCCTGAGGTGGTCGTGAAATCAAAAGAAAAAGTTTGGGTTTTAAATGACAATCTCATTGAAATGGTATAGAGAATGTCTAACGGGGACTCAAGAGTCCATCGCTATTACGATAGTAGCCCACCGAGTGGGTTTGTACTAACCTCTTAGCTGCCAATGACAATTTAAAAGTCATTTTCAACCAAAGAAAGTTTAAGCACACAAAAACTCATCAAAGATCAGGATTTTTGTAAAAGTGATAGCTTATAGATGTTCCATTTTGATAAATGCAAGAAAATATGTGAAAGATAAATACATTTGCAATTATAACATTTAACAACCAAGAGAATATCATAGAATATAATTAGCCAACAATTTAAAAACTTATTCACAAATAAGGATTTAGATGTTACCAAAGGTTTCCCCTTAGCATTTGTCCTCAAATGTCACAAGCCTTCTTGATAGGCAGGTTTCATCCAAGCACCGTTTGTTGCTCCATCCTACAAGAGAATCAAGAAACCATTTTTGGCACCTAAGCCTTCTTGGGTCCTTCAATGTTAGTTTTGGTTCCTTTTGGAACCCATATCTTCTTGAGAGTTTTACTCCCAAGTTTCTTTAATGCACAATCAAAGATAAGATGCCCATATTTATTGCAAAAATGACATTTTTGAGTAGGTGCATTAAAAGATTTAGCCTTCACAAAATAATTCTTAAAATATTTTTGGTGAATTGAAGGCTTGTAGCCTAAGCCACTTTTGTCAAGGACACACATCTTTGACTACTAAGCATGTTTTCCAAGATTTTGCTTCCTTTAGTAAACTTCTCAATAATTTTGCTTTGAGAAATAATCTTGTTGTTCAAAGCAATCTTTTCGTTTTCAAATTCTAAAGCTTTTTGTTGTGATAAATCATTTTCTAGCTTTAGAGTATCTCTCTCATGTTTCAAAGAATCAATTTCATTTGAGATCAAAATGAGTTTCTTTTTCAAAGATGAATATTTTGAAGCTAATTTTTCAAATTGACATAAAAGATCATTAAAAGCATTTTGAAGCTCAATATATGAAGTTTCAGGCTCATCATCGAAAGAGTGTACCTCATCATCATCCTCATCGGTATCCTCAAATGCCATGTAGCACTTGTTGGCTATTTCTCCATTTTCTTCTTCGGAGGAGGAAGATGATCTTTCATCGTTGGCATTGTTCCCTTCGTGAGTGGTCTCTAGAGCATGCCAAATTTCCTTAGCATTTGTGCAAGAAGATATTCTATTAAAATCACATTTATCTAAGGCACAATAAAGAATGTTCATTGCTCTAGCATCCAAAGAAATTTTCCTTTTATCTAGGTCACTATATTCATATTTATTTTCAAATTCTCCAACTTTATTGGTAGGAATATGTGGACCATTTAATACGCATAACCATAGATCAAAATCAATGGATTGAATAAAAATCTTCATCCTAACTTTCCAATATGTATAATCATTTTCGTCAAAAAGAGGTGGTCTTAGTGTGGAAAGCCCTTCAACTTGATTGTTGAAGCTTGAAGTTGTCATTCTAACTCAAGATGGTTAAATCTTGTATATGAGCACCAAGCTCTGATACCAATTGTGAGTCCTAGTTTCAGGATTAAGGCAACCCAAGAGGGGGGTGAATTGGTTTTCTAAACTTTTCGGTTAAAACCCCCAAAGTTGTGTTTGCAAGTAAATACTACTTTAGCACAAGTATATAATATGCGGAATTGTAAATAAATGCTAAAGTAAGGAGTAGGGATAAGAGAAGCAAACACAGTATTTTTACGTGATTCGGTAAACCCGCCTACATCCACCCCTCAAGCTCCTTCACTGAGCCTTGAGGTTTTCTACTATTCTCTAATAGCTTTACACACTAGCTTCCGGGTGCTAGTGAACCGTACAAGTGTTTTCTCCCGGGCTCAACACTCAAACCCACCCAAGTGGTTTTTTTGGCTCACCACTCACAACTTCACCAAGCTTGAGATATACGCTCTCAAAGATTCTTATTTAGTGAACAACCTCACTAAAGGAAACACCTCTTTTGATAGGTAGATTGAGGAACAAGACTCTCAAAGAGTGGATATAAAAATGGAAAGCTCTATCTCTTTATTCACACAAAGACAAGGATATGAAAGTGTGTTTTGTGTGAATGCTATGAGAAATATAGAATAGGTAGAATAGGAAGGTTTAGAATATTTCTCAAGTAGTAGAAATGATATGTGGTCGTTTTTTTTTTTAGACGAAATGAAGGTGTATTTATAGGCCATATATGAAAACTAGCCGTTGGGAGTTTTTGCTAAACGAGCCGGTCGACCGCTACATGAACCGGTCAACCGTTTCAAGTTACCGTTACTCCAACGGTCATATTGTCAGAAGCTCAACGGCTCTTTTATAAAAGCAACCGGTCGACCGCTACATGTGGCGGTCGAAGTACCGGTCAACCTCCTCAACTTAAGCATGATCCGGTTCTTTCAAAAATAAGGTTTTTGACCACTTTTAAACACCCAATTTGGAAGACATACTTCCCATAAGTATATGAAGGTTTGGAAGTTTGATTGGGGTGTTTTTGAAACCTATAAAAACATTTTAATCTTTCAAACAAAACTTAAAACGGTTTATGCATGTTTTGAAAGATATGCAAGTGCGTGATTCAAATCCTTGTCAAATGTGAAATAAAGAGTTACAAGGATTATAGCCTAAGGTCTTGAATCTTCACTTTAAGCTCCTTGCATCTTCTTGTTCTTCTTTCTTCAAGGTTTGGCTCTTTTCATCAAGTTGTCTTTGTCTTTGAAGATGTCCATTTTGTAAACTCATCCATTTATTGTAATCATCAAAATCTCAATTGTGCACAAAAGCCAACATACCCCAATGGGCACACGGCTGCAGCGGCAACCCGTGCCTCCAGGCCATGCGGCACCGCTGCTGCTACTAGGGACCACACCTGTCCCACCTGGTGTGGCCCAAGGCAGAGCGGCGCCACCTCCAGCCACGGTGGGAGGCTGATACTGAGAGAAAATTTCTCTCCTTTGTTGTTGCGTTTTCCTCTTCCACAAAAATAAGGAATTTCACAAATTCACAACAACAACCAAATCTCACTTCAAGCACATAACTACAATCAGTTCTCATAATCTTCCACGGCTTCTAACTGATTCAAATGAATTAAAGGAAAATCACACAGCAACAACACAATTTCTCTTTCTTGGAGAGAAAGAAAAACCTTATCTTTTGCACACAGACAAAACAGTTTACTTTCTCTTTGAAATCTCAAGCCACAAGCCAACCCAAAAACAACGGATTACATGATGCTCTTTGTTTCTCAAACAAACTACAAATTCACAACATGCAACCAAGAAAGAAAAATAGACATGAACAATATGTGGCTTTCCCCTTCTCGTCTTCGGCCACACAAAGTTTTCAAAAACAAACATTCACAAATGATTGTCCCCTTCCCCTTCCAAGTACACGCGTGCAGCAAGAGGCACCAAGAGGAGCAAAAAACATTTTGTTCTCGTCTCACAAGGACCATAAAGCCCGATTGCCACCTTGCTTAAAAATTAAGCCGCATGCAGCATAAAGGGGAAAGAGAGAGCACAGAGGCAGATGGAGGAAAATTTCTTATCATCCTTTTTAGTCAAGAAAATCCACATGCAAGAATAGCAATATGTTCTACGTTGTACGGATTAACTATTAAACAACAACAATCGTGTTCCTTCGCATCAAATCTCATTTGATCGTGAAGAACACAAATTTTGCATTCGCGTGAGTTAGAGAGAGAGAAACTAACCTGAGCTTTGAGATTTCACTAAACCCCATCTGATACCAGTTTAAGATTGCGCAATGGAAATCTGGATTGTTGAAATTAACCAGCTCAAGCGTTATGCCTCCTTCAGATCCACGCACACAGTTTTTGAGAGAGTTTTTCTAGAGAGAGAACGTTTCTATCGTAAATGAATTCTCTATCTCTCAAATGAAGTCTAAGCTATTTATAATGGCTTACTTAGAACTTCTCCTGTGCTTATGCGTGGGATCTATAGGGATCTCAAATCTCAGTCGTAGGATTATCATAAAAAATTCTTTTTTCATTTAACTCTCATATATTCTGTATTCCGGATTTATGGGCTTTTACAAATTGTGATCATGTCCATTAACATATCACATTTGACCCTCGAGACAGTGAGACTATTTTTCGTGAAATCTCTTTTGCTAACAATTATTTGTTTATTTATTCTTCCACTATACTATATATTCCACATGAACTAATAGGACCGAAATAATATCACCGATTTAAGTCTCTAGCTCATATAATTCTTAATTCACAATATGTAACTCGTTGGACTCTCAAATTGTTTCTAAAAAAATTTCACAAATAAATAAATATATATATATATTAATTTCGATAATTATTTTAGCAAAACTCCACTGGCCAGTGATTTATTTTTTAGTCCAACTCTATATAAATATAAGAGATAAATGTAAAACTGGTTCCAGTCATATACGCAAAAATCGAATTAGTCCATATGATAACAAAAACATAAAATTAGTCCCTATGATTTCATTTTTGTT
Organism: Myrica gale; assembly: GCA_963930655.1. NCBI lineage: Eukaryota > Viridiplantae > Streptophyta > Magnoliopsida > Fagales > Myricaceae > Myrica > Myrica gale. The sequence goes on along the minus strand of OZ005612.1, from coordinate 10,413,656 downwards.
TCCCGTTAATCCTTGACTAGGGGACTAATTTTATGTTTTTGTGAGATCAGAAGGACTAATTTTATACTTTTGTTATCACAGGGACTAATTTGATTTTTGTGTATATCACAGGGACTGATTTTGCATTTATCCCTAATATATAATATATTATCTCACAAAGAGATTGGTGGATTCTTTTTTTAGCATTTACACAAGCTCATTTATCATGTACAAGATTCAACGTTGTCTGGAATATTTGACCTAGAAAGACAATTACCAAATGACTCGGTCAAGCCACAAGTACACAACAAACAGACCTACATAAACCTATTAGGTCTAAGGATACAATAAAGTAATTGTATTGAATACCTTCTCAACATTGGTGATCACTTTTAGAATGTATTTATATTTGATCTCGTTCAGTGCAGGTGCTCTTACAATGCACCCACTCGTCTGCTTAAGGTCATTACCTCAATGACGGAGTCCATCATCCTATATAATAGAGGCACAACGAGTGTAAACCTATTTGTTCATAAAGTTGTACCTCGGTTTAGAACAACTGTCAAGTGAACAAGGAACCGAAAAAGTCATACTCCATGCCTTTTGATTCATTAATCATCGACATGACTTTTCTACAATTTCACTTAACAATATACTGTGTAACATCTCATGTTACAACATCATGCCCAATAAGTAATAAATACATGTGAAGATAAAAGAAATAGTTATCTCATAATTATTCTAATAACTGGTTTTGAGGGCATATTTCCAACATGTGCCATGTGACTTCTCTCTATTTGGTCTTTTTCACGTATGAAGGGGCTCAACAGGTACTTCAACCTATTTGTGGCCCGAGTTCTGTTCTAGTGAGTCGATCTCAAGAAAAGTTTTGAACTCATTTATTGAACAACCCAAATGTTATGCTTCTTTTGGATTCATGCTTCAATGCCATCTCAACATATCAGAATGGATCCCTAAGAATATGAGATTGATTTTTGAAATCTTTTTTGCTAATAATTAGCTAGTTATTTGTCTTTCTACCGTTCTATATTCCACATCAACCAAAAGGACTGGAATATTATCATTGCTAATATTGCTAGCTCATATAATTCTTAATTTTCAATCTGTAACAAGTTGGACTCACATATTCTTTTTAAAATAATTTTATAAATAAATAAATATTTACCTAAAAGTTATAAGGCTTAAAAAATAATTTTCACAAGAGAAGAAAAAGGGAGAGGGAGAGAAAATAGAGAAAATGAGGCTAGGTTAGAAAAAGTAGGGAGGACGAGAATAAGATGCTAGGTTAAAAGAAGGGAGAGTGGAAAAAGAGATGTATGTCTGAGATTTTAAGTGTTGGAACTCAAGATCACAGTGGAAAGGATCGTTGAATCAAAGCAGCCCAAGTGTTCTTCATCCTTTAGATCCACGCACACAAGTTTGAGAGAGAATTTAGAGAGAGATTCAGTAGAGAGAGAAACTCTCAAGTTCAAAATGAAACTGTTATCTCTCAAATGAGTTTCTGAGCTACTTATAATGGCTGGCTCAGAACTCAACTGTGCTATAGTGTGGGATTTTTAGGGACCTCAAATCTCAGTCGTAGGATCATCATGAAAACCTATTTTTCATTAAACCCCCCTTATATTCTGTTATCCTAATGTATTAACTTCTACAAATTGTGATCATGTCCATTAACATATCACAATTGACTGTCGAGATAATGAGATTGTTTTTGTGAAATCCTTTTTGCTAACAATTATATGCTTATTTATCCTTTCACAATACTATCTTCCACATGAGCTAATAGGACTGGAATAATATCACTGATTAAGTCCCTAGCTCATATAATTCTTAATTCTCAGTCTATATCTAGTTGGACTTCTAAAACTTTTCAAAATCATTTTCGCAAATATTTACTTAATATATAATATAAGTAAAAATCATGAAAACATTTTTCAGAAAAATCTCGATGCGCAACGTTTTTATATGAGTCCAACAATATATAGAGATAATGAATACATTGTCTCATAAAGAGACTGGTGGATTCCATATAGAGCAATTATACAAATTCACTTACTATACACAAGGCCCAACATTATCTGAAATATTTGATCTGCGAAAGATCATCATCAAATGACTCAGTCAAAGCACAAGCGCACAACAAGCAAACCTGGATAACTCTCTCAGTTATAAGGACAACATAAGTTAATTGTGTTGAATATCATTCTCTACATCAATGATCGTTTCCAGAAGGTATTCATATTTGATCTGATTCAGTGCATGTACTCATTGCACCCACTCGTCTGCTTAAGGTCACCACCTCAATTACGAAGTCCATCATTATATCTTATAGAGGCACAACGAGTGTAGACCTATTTGTACATTACCATGTATCTCAGTCTAGAACAAAGTAAGTCAAGAAGGATCCGAAAAGTCATACTCCCCACCTCCGATTCATTAATCATTGGCTTGAATTTTCTACAATGTTGCTCAAGAATATGACATCTTATGTCATTGCAAGTACCTAAAATAATATACAAATGATTAATCAACAATAATAATTATCTCATAATTATGCAAAAGGATTGGTTTTGATGGCATACATCTAACATTAAGTGTATCTTATTTCTTCATTGAATTACAACATTGTCATTAATGAATCACTCTTGCTCTACCATGTGTCCCAATAGACTATTCTTGTTGTCTGTGAGTCTAAAAATACTTAATTAGTTCATTGCATCATATGACAAAATTAAATTCATAAAATAATTATAATGCCAATAATATAGTGCAAGTGATAAAAATAATGATTTTAAAATGTGTCTAGACACAGTATGACTTAAGTACAGGCAAGTTAAAGATGGAGAAAATTGCTTGTAAAATAAATTAAATTGAAAGTCATATAAATTCAACAATTAAATGCACAACTTAGATTTATGCCTTTTAACTATTTTTCCATCTAAAACCAATATTTATAACATTAAAAAATTAATATTATATTAGTTTTAGATCTACTAAACATGCAATATTCTAACTCAATCAAGGCTCGCTCATTGGGCAGTAACTATAGATCAAACCGAACATTTTGCAGCGGGGGAGCTCCTATGGTCATGCCCAAGAAAGGTTGCTATGTTGGTCGCCCCCTTCCTCTTTTATTGCCCAACAAAAGAAAAAAAAATATTTGTTATAAATTGAGCTAACTTCACTTAGAAAAAAAAAAGCTAATTTCTTAAAGATTGCCTAACATAAGATTTTCTTTGGATTTTTTGAAGTTTATGAGAGGTAAAAATGTAATTTTAATGAAAAAAGTTTCAATCTTTGGGATGGGGTGTTGGAATTTTTTTAAATTTAGTGAGAGGCAAAAATGTAATTTTGATGAAAAAAATTTCTGTCATGGGGTTTATGCTGGAATTTTTTGAAACTTTGGGGAGCCTGCCCGCCCCTGTATCCGCCTCTACTCACAGCCACTCCTATGGTTTCCCCGATAGACTAGTGCCTGCGAGCAAGCCCATATAAGGGAGCTCAGACCAGAGGCGGAGGGAGGGGGGGCGAAGGGTATCAGCCGATACCCTTCACCTCCCAAAAAAAAAATTTACTTAGCAATTTATTTTTTTTAAATAAGTTGGCCTGGGACGACACCCATCAGGCTCAGGCCAAGGCCAACTACAACCATATTCTCTACATAAAAGCCTGGGCCCGATCCCCTTGGCCCATGCCTTTTTATTTTTTTTAAACAGCAGAGGGTGAAACGGCGTCGTTTCACCCTCTGCATAATTTTTTTAAAAAAAAAAACAGAAACGAGACTTTCTTGCAGCGTCTCTCTCCGGCTCTCTCTCTCTCTCAGCCAGGTATCCTTCACATTTCTCTCACAGTCTCACTTCAGCCTCTCTTTCAATTTCACATATTCACTTCAACCTCTCTCTCTCTCTCTTTCAATTTCATATCTCACTTCAATCTCTCTCTCTCTTTCAATTTCACAGTTTTGTGAATCTGTGAAATTGAAAGAGAGAGAGAGAGGCTGAAGTGAGATAAATGAATTTGTGATTCCAAATTTTCATTTAAGTGGTGTTTTAGCAAATGATTCATGAAATTGTAATTAGTATTTAGGTTGAGTCTGTTGAAATGATTTAAATTAGGATTTATGGAAGACTGAAATACATCCATATCTAAACTTCTGGTTGAAGAAGAAACCAAGCGTTTGGCGACGATTCGGGAGGTATGGTCAGATGTAGTTTACATGTACAATAAGATATGGCCTTGGAGAAATAAACAACTGCAGATTTCTTCTGTATTTTTCCTTCAGCTTTTGATTAAATAACAAGGATAAAGGGTCACAGAGTTGCTAAGATTCCTAATCTGAGTGAAAAGTATGTGCCAAGTAGTTTAGTTTCCACTAGTAAATTCGTCGTTGTTTATGGAATTATGAAATTCCTTGAGAAATCCGAAGCAACAATTTTTTCAGGTCTTCCCTAAAAGTTTCCATATCAGTTTGACCCTGTAATTGTCGATATGTAGTTAGATGCCCCATAAAAGTTTTGTTAGGGGAGGTCGCCTGGTTGCATAGTGACAATTATTGTATCTCTGCAACTCTATTAACCCCTTGTTGATAATAAATTATTAAAACATCTCCAAACCCAATGGTTGGGGTGTTAAGGTATTTTTTTGCAACCCTGATTACTTTTATTTCTCACGTGTCTTGATATAGAACTGATAAGGTTGGTTACTTGATTAACTCTCCACTTTCCTTCGACAACTGATTGTTTTTAGCGGTTTTCCTTGCTAGAATGGTAAGTAGTTTGATTGTTGACTTGCTGGTAACTTGAACATTCATAGACAAAGCTTAAATCACCTGCCTGACCAGACCCTGGGTTTTGTTTCAGGACCATAAATGTATCATGGAGCTCAAGGAGTTCCTTCTCAAAGAATGCCAGGAGAAGGGTATAGTAGATGACCTGAGATTACTCTTCGGAGAGCAAGTACAGAATGTGGGGCTTCTGGATTTCTGGTCTCTCAGCGTGTGGTGAATCTTCCTCCCCAGCTTTTGCCACCTCTTTATGATGCCCTCTTTGATGAAGTCTCATGGGCTATAGAAGATGAGGTTAGATGCTACATAATGGAGGGATGAGCATATGACCACTGTCTGTTTATTTACCTGTTGGAAACAACTTCCTCTGTTAAACTTTTATATCCTCGTGTTGCTTTGGTAGCCCACAGAAGAGCTCAGGAATTCCTTCCGCTTTAAGACTTATATATTAGTCAGTAAAATTTACAAGGTACCTATCATGGCATCTTCTTGCTGCTCATTTTGGGTTGCTTTTGGTTTTCAGATGAACCACCATTAGTCTCAGCAACTTCTTTTGTTCTCTCGCTTATGATTTCCATTTTTTATCTGTTTCTGGATGCAAACTACAGCATAAGAATGCAGATCATCAGAAGAAGCTGAGAAATGACATTGATGAGGCAATAATATATACAAAGCCAGAGGATGAGATTTTTCACAGGGTACTGCTACCTATATTACAAATTTCCACACAGAAACAAGATTATATATTAAGTTGTGTATCCCGTGATTGTTTTTTTTCCAGTAATTCTACCTATGCCATATGTCATGTCTCTCACTTGTGATTGGATTTTTCCCAAATTTGTTTCAGCTTAGCCTATGGTCCTTCAACTTTCCTTTGCAGACGCAGCAGGTTGCGTCTCATGAGGTTAGTTTTTTGGTGTTCTTTTGGTTATAGCCTATCATAATGAGTTGGGGCTGACTTCACTGAATTAACTAGGCCTCCTACTACCTAGAACCTAGCGAACCCCACCCTCCTTTCCACCACGAAAAAAAAAACAAATAAACCACTGCTCCAGCAGGTCATGAAACAAGGAAAATGAAAATAAAAAAGAAAAAGTTAGAGCTTGAGTATTGTTTTGGGGGCTCACGAGTCCTAATGCCAGTATCTCTGTCCAGTATCACATTTGTGTATCAGCTACTGCACTCTCTTGGTAAGTATGCAACAAACATTTTCCTATTAATCTATAGGAATGAATGGGGAAAAGAAATTCTTGGATGATAGGTGATTTCTACAACGATTAACAAACTTTTACCTCGCTTCTGCAAGATAATTCAGTGATTTCTACAACGGTTAACAAAGTTTGTGCATCAGGGATGAAAAGTGGACAGTCTAATCTCATGAAATGTCAATTTATTTGTTTTCTGTTTAATAAGCTTGAAGTCTTTTTATTCAATGACTGATAATTTGCTGTGGTATCAATTAACCTAACCATTTTGGTCATTGCAGCAACAATGCTTGCAGCACAAAGTATCCAGTTGGGCATCAATGATGTTGTTGTGGCTGGTGGCATGGAAAGCATGTCCAATGCGCCAAAGTATCTTGCAAAAGCGAGGTATATAACATTCCCTCATGTTTTATGTTTCGGTTTGGTGCTATACCTCAATTGTCATCTCTCAGTCAGTCGTAGTACATAGTATGGTACGTGTATTCTAATATTTTTAATAGCTTTAGTCTTTAATTTTCGATATTGTAACTCTTAAGACAATTTTTTGCATTACGAATGAAATTTTTTTTTTGTCATTTCACCTTTAAAATTCGACCCCCATAGATTTTGATCCTGGATCTGCCACTGGCTCAGACCCACGAGACGGTAAGGCTCATTACCACGCCTCCCTTACCAGCGGGGTGGGGTTTTTTTAAAAAAAAATCTTGTTTTTTTTACCATTTTAAAACTTTTTTTTTGCTTTTTTTTTAAATGGTTGAATTGGCTTTTTTTAGATCTTAGATTTATTATTAATTTTTACTTTATTGAGGTGCATGTCAATTTTTTTACTGGAGATGATATGGCTCTTTGTTTAGATGAGAAAAAAATGTTTTTGTTAAATACATTTTCCCCCTCGTCTATGATACTTTGTACTCCAAATTATTGATTTCGTTATATTTCGCCTCTTAAATTCCAATTGTTTACACTTTCCACCATCAGCAATTAACCATTAATTTGGACGAAAATTGTTATTTTGGTCGATTGACATGACAATTTTACCCTCATAATTTCATTATCATTATGTTTTGTATGGTGGTAAAGTCGTCATTTCATTGAACAACAATTTATGTCCACGGTTGAGGGTGCAAGTGTAAACAGTTAGTAGTTGAGAGGGGCGAAACTTTTATTTTCCCTATATTTTTATTGGAGTTAGAATATATTTTTTTTATATTTGTGAAAAAAAATTAGAGTTCATAAAAAATATATAGTCTATAAAAGTTTTTGGAATTTGTGAATTAGGTGTTAGAAGTTTGTGAACAGTACTTGGAATTTATGTAAAAGTTTTCAAATTTTTTTTTGTCCAACAAATTAGGTGGCTGGGATGTTCATTTATAAAAACTTATAAGATTTTTAGAATTTTTATAGAATCGTGAATATTTATGTAGATTTGAGTTTTACAGGTTTTTGCGTAAAATTGGTGAAAAGCTTTAAAAATATTTAATTTTTATTGGAGTTAGTAAAAATGTGTAGTTAGAGATGATTTGATATAATATTTTTAATAAGAAAGTATTGGAGGTTGGTGAAAAAGTATGGAGAGAGAAAATTGTTATAATTTTTTTAAAAAAAATGTATTAGAGTTTATGTGAACAATTGTTAAAATTTGTTTAAAAGGTATTTGTATTTGTGGATGATTTTTTAAGATTTTGAATATTTGTTTTGTAAATTTTGTTGCGTTTAGTATTGTATCCTAAAATACTTTTGCAAACGAAATACCTTTGACCCGCTCATATAGATATGAGCCGAACTCATCTTTGTCATCGATTCAGTCTCGAGTTTCAAGTGTATAATTACAGTTCAGAAAAGATGTCATGGCATAAGTCAAGGACGAAGCTTAGGGGGGGCCATGGCGCCCAAATTTTTGCAAGTTTGTTTTAATTGGGAAATTTGCTTTTTGGTCACTGGGTTTTACCCTCTTTTATTTTTAGTCCTTAAACTTAATGAGTCAAATTTTTAGTCCTTTAATTTTCACTCCGTTTAAATTTTAGTCCTTCCGTTACCCTCCGTCACCCTAATTAACGGAATAATTTTACACGTCAGATTTCATCTAACATGCCACCCTTCATTTCCACGTTAGCCTCAACCAAATGAACGTAATTTCTTAAACGACCTGTAGCTTCTATTTAATTGAAACTCTACATAAAACGCATTACCACTTCACCATGGCAGCCACCTTTCACCACTTCATCGGACTTCCACTTCTTGTGTATAGAATCCACCAAAGCCTGTGTAATACCTGCGACTCCCACCTTTGTCCCTTCCAGCATCCTCAAAGATACATTTCTGTGTTCCTTGACATGAGAACGACGACGCTGAGGCTTTAAGTTTTATGTGGAGTTTCAATTAAATAGAAGATACAGGTCGTTTAAGAAATCACGTTCAATTGGTTGAGGCTAACGTGAAAATGAAGGGTGGCGTGTTAGATGGAAGCTGACGTGTAAAATTATTCCGTTAATTAGGGTGACGGAGGGTAACGGAAGGACTAAAAATTTGACTCATTAAGTTTAAGGACTAAAATTTAAACGGAGTGAAAATTAAAGGACTAAAAATTTGACTCATTAAGTTTAAGGACTAAAAATAAAAAGAGGGTAAAACCCAGTGACTAAAAAGCAAATTTCCCTTAATTTAAAGGCAAAATTAGCATTAATCTTTGTAATGGCCCCCAAAAAATTTTGTTAAATAAACATGAGATGAAGAAAGAGTGTGAGAAAGTGAATAACTACTTTATAAGTGTGTCCTCTAATTTTTAAAAGAAAAATACTATGAGTGTCTTTTTTATTTTTCTCTCTTCCTCCATTTTTTTCTAAAATTTCTTTCTCCCTCCTTCTTTTAGAGTGTTTTTTTTACTTTTTTTCTCTTTCTCTCTTTTGTAAAATTACTTTCTTCTTTCTCTCTCAATTTATGCCTCTCACTATTTACATTTTTATTGTTTAAATTTTCTCTCAATGACTTCTCTCTTTTCTCTCTCTTTGATTATTTTACCTCAAATACAAAAAATCGCAAAATCCATACTCAAAGCTTGGAATACAACAATCGTTTTAATTTACGTAATAAAAATCCTCTTCAAAGTTAGAATTATAAATGTTATTACATTTAATTATTATTGTTTTTTTTAAACATCCTCATTTTACTATGATTGTATAATTAAATTACTATTGCTCTATTATTTGTGTATAGCTAGGTTATTTTGGCTAAATTTTAACATTGTTTTTTACATTTGTCAATAATTTATGAGCCCTTTATTCTCAAGATTTTAAACTTTTAATTGAATACAGTCGCACAAGACTTTAGTATTGATATAATAATTGATGATTGTTACACTTAAGTTAAAGTTTGTATTTTTTTTCTTTATTAAGTTCTAAAATATGATGTTAGATTTTGACAATACTTATTTTTTATTATAATGAAAACGTGAAGGCCCTGAAATTAATCGAGAAATCAAATCCTCCTTCGTCCCTGGCAAAGTGGATCCAACTCACATGTTAATGGATTCTCCTAGGGCTGCACAATGCCACCGGGAAATTCCGGTGGCACCGGCACCGGGTTCCCGGTGTAGGTTAAACCGGGATTTTTTATTATTATTTAAGTTTTTTAGTTTTTTAGTTTCTACTCAATAGTTTAAACTTTAGTTTCACCTCAAGAAGTAATATTCTAGAAGCATGACAAGGTCTACTCAATAGTTTAGTTTCACCTAAATAATTGAGATTTGTTGTTGGTTTTAGAATTTTGGTAAAAAAATTACAAATTTATTGTATTTATAAGGGTATATAAGAAGGCATTAGAATCATAATTAAAGAGTTTAATGCCAAACTTTGGTAAGTACATCGCATAATATAATCAAGAGGTCGAGTTTTTATGAAATTTTAACTAATTGTCTAAATTTATAATTTATAAAATTGACAAATCACTATTAAATTTATACTATGCTTGCAAAATCAGTCACTCAATTACATTTTAGTTCAAATTTCTAATACATTTTAGTTCAAAAATCTAGACAGAGTCATCACGTTTGACCAGCGTTTGATAAGCGCTCGAGCGCCCTTTGAAAAAATCCAGACAGAGTCATCACGTTTGACTAGCGTTAGACAAGCACTTGAGCGCTCAGTGCAAATTTCAGACAGAAACATAAGCGTTCGACGAGCGTTTGACCCGCGCTTGAGCGCCTTAAAAAATTGCTGAATTTTTGGATTTTCCTTGTGAAACCAAGGGAAACCCTATTAGGTTTTGAACATGTTTTAAAATTGTTATTGATTTGTTAATTAGAGGGAAAACACATATTCTCCTCTCTAAGTGTTGTTAGGGTCTAAACTGGATTTTTCAAAAGATAATAGTTTCTACTTACAGTGTCGTCTCTATTACTTTGGACTTTAAATTCTCATCTTATCTTTTAAGATGATCTTTAATTTTATTGATTTTGGAATTTGGATTTCATTAGTTTAGATTTTATTGATATGTGATTAATGGACTAAAAGAAAAATGAAAAAATACATTGGGTCAAGTGCGTAAAATACTAAAAAAGTGGCTCAATATTAATGTAGGATAACCGGAAACCGCCACCGCTAAGGGCCGGTTTTTGCCCTTAACGGTGTAGGTGTAGGTGGTAATTTTTTCAAAACCGACCTACACCGGGGTTGTGCAGCCCTAGATTCTCCTACTTACATCCTCAACCCCATTCGAACACGGCCTTTCTTTGAATCCATTACTTTCTTTGTCTTTTGTTTGCTTTGTGCCATCGGAAAACAAAGAAGTCATAACGCTTTCTGTGGCCAAAATCGACACCTACATCGAAATTGTGCAGCCCTAGATTCTCCTACTTACATCCTCAACCCCATTCGAACACGGCCTTTCTTTGAATCCATTACTTTCTTTGTCTTTTGTTTGCTTTGTGCCATCGGAAAACAAAGAAGTCATAACGCTTTCTGTGGCCAAAATCGACACCTACACCGAAATTGTGCAGCCCTAGATTCTCCTACTTACATCCTCAACCCCATTCGAACACGGCCTTTCTTTGAATCCATTACTTTCTTTGTCTTTTGTTTGCTTTGTGCCATCGGAAAACAAAGAAGTCATAACGCTTTCTGCTGCCAGCTTACACTTCAAAACAATGACCACGTCCTCCAACTACTACTGCGCCTTACTGAAACTCTGCAGCGAAGCCCGAAACCAATCCCAAGTGAAGAAGCTCCATTGCCATTTTATCAAGACCTTGTCGGACCCCGAAACCTTCCTATTAAACAATCTCATCAGCACCTACAGCAAACTAGGAAATGTAGAGTATGCGCGCCGCGTATTCGATCAAGTGCCCCACCCAAACCTTTTCTCCTGGAACAACATCCTCTCCACTTATTCGAAACGGGGTCATCTCTCGGAAATGCAATCGCTCTTTAATCGAATGCCAAATCAAGATGCGGTTTCGTGGAATTCGTTTGTTTCTGGGTACGCGCGTTATGGTTCTCTTGGAGAGTCGGTGGAGGTTTATAAGATGATGTTGAAAAATGGACCTGTTAATTTGAATCGGATTACGTTTTCGACAATGCTTATTCTGTCTTCTAATCAGAAGTCCATTGATTTGGGTAGGCAGATTCATGCCCAAATAGTCAAATTTGGTTTTCAGTCTTATGTTTTTGTGGGTAGTCCTTTAGTGGACATGTACTCAACAATGGGGTTAATTTATGATGCAACGCAGGTTTTTGATGAGATGCCTGAAAAGAACGTGGTGATGTACAATACTATGATCACCGGGCTTTTGCGGCGCGGGATGGTTGAAGATGCAAGGATGTTATTTCAGGTTATGAAGGAGAGAGATTCAGTTTCATGGACAACAATGATAACAGGACTCCTACAAAATGGCTTGTGTAGAGAAGCAATACAGATTTTTAGAGATATGAGGTCCGAAGGTTTAGATATGGATCAATTTACTTTTGGTAGTGTTTTGACTGCTTGTGGTGGTCTCCTGGCCCTGGAAGAAGGCAAGCAGATACATGCTTATATCATTAGGACAGATCATGAACATAATGTCTTTGTGGGTAGTGCTCTTGTAGACATGTATTGCAAGTGTCGAAGCATAAAATCTGCTGAATCAGTTTTCATGACAATGACCAGTAAGAATGTTGTATCGTGGACTGCAATGCTAGTGGGTTATGGTCAAAACGGATACAGTGAAGAAGCTATAAGGACTTTCTGCAATATGCAGAGATGTGGGATTGAGCCAGACGACTTTACTCTAGGGAGTGTAATTAGCTCCTGTGCAAACTTAGCGAGCTTAGAAGAGGGTGCCCAATTTCACGCTCGTGCTGTTCTGTCTGGCTTGATCTCTTTCATTACAGTTTCCAATGCACTTATTACGTTGTATGGTAAATGTGGAAGCATTGAAGATTCCCGTAGGATGTTCAATGATATGGACAATAGGGATGAGGTTTCCTGGACTGCATTGGTTTCAGGGTATGCCCAATTTGGAGAAGCCAAAGAGACCATTGATCTGTTCGAAACAATGTTGGCCCAAGGTTTGAAACCAGATGGAGTTACTTTCATTGGTGTTCTTTCTGCTTGCAGTAGAGCTGGATTGGTGGAAAAAGGACACCGGTACTTCCAGTCTATGATAAAAGAACATAGAATAATCCCACTTCCTGATCACTACAGTTGCATGATTGACCTTATCAGTCGAGCGGGAAGACTGGAAGAAGCAAAAGTTTTTATAAATAAGATGCCTTTCCATCCTGATGCAATCGGTTGGGCCACCTTGCTGAGTTCATGTAGATTCTATGGTAACATGGAAATTGGCAAATGGGCAGCTGAGACACTTCTGGAATTAGAGCCCCAAAACCCAGCGAGCTATATCTTGCTCTCAAGCATTTACGCTGCAAAAGGGCAATGGGATGGTGTGGCCCAATTAAGAAGAGGAATGAGGGATAAGGGAGCGAGGAAGGAACCAGGATGTAGTTGGATCAAATATAAGAACAAAGTGCACATTTTCTCAGCGGATGATCAGTCAAGTCCATTTTTGTATCAGATATACTCTGAACTCGAGAAATTAAATTGCTTAATGGTAGAGGAGGGATATGTTCCAGATATGAGTTCTGTTCTTCATGATGTTGAGGAGTCGGTGAAGATAAAAATGCTTAACCACCATAGCGAGAAGCTTGCAATTGCCTTTGGGTTGATATTTATTCCTGCTGGCCTTCCCATACGAGTATTTAAGAACCTCAGGGTCTGTGGGGATTGCCACAAGGCCACAAAGTTTATTTCTAGGATAACTCGGAGAGAGATACTTGTAAGGGACTCTGCGCGATTCCATGTATTTAAGGAGGGAACATGTTCATGTGGAGATTTTTGGTGATGCAACTCTCTGACCGATGATTTAGCAAGTAGGCTGATATAATGCTCATCCCAGATATAATACTTGCATTGAGATATCATTCGAAAACGTAAGCTGATTTACGTAGAGGAACAAATATAGAAAACATCTTCATATACTGGGAACAAGGTACAGGTTATGCTTCCGTGAAGCAACAGTCTGTCAAAATTACTGAAGCTCCATAAGAGAGAATGGTGTGAACTGAAGAAGTTCATCCTGACAAGGGGAACACCATATAGGTGTGGCTTTTTTTTTTTCCAGCTGTTGTGGAGAAAGATTTTGGTCAACGTTTGTACAGCTTTGCTGTATGCACGAGCAAGCCGTCGGATTGACTGGATTAATCAACGGGCTTGGACAACTGGCTAATTGTTTGCAGTGCATGTTTATCTTCGTCACCTGCAGAGTTCGTGGTCCGGTGAGAAATTGAAGGAAAAACTTGACCAAGGTAGAGTGTTTCGGCGAGGGAGATTCTAAGATATGGAGAGCAAGACAGAGAACTGTTTGATAAGAACTGAGATCATGTTTTTATGGTGTCGGCAGATCCTGCAGAGCACCTTGTTCAGGTTGCATCTGACAACAGAGATTGCATGCAGAATATCTATTTTCTTTTCGTATTATTATTATTATGATTATTATTATTTCATTTAGGATTGTTCTGAGTCATTCCTTGGGACTAAAACAAAGAAATGCAGACATAAATCATGCCCAGGTGTTTTATCATTTATCCTTGAAAAGAAAAGACTGCTGCAAATTAGAAAAACACAAGCAGGGGAGACGGGCTACCCAAGGAGAGGAGGGTGAAAGAGAGATCACCCGACTGCGCCATCCGCCTCCTTTGTGCTATTTGCCTTCTGTGCCAACCAACGAGCAACAGTGGGAAAAGGGGGCGGGGGTGGAAAGCTCGAGTTTTGCAAGGTCCCAAAATATTCCTATGATCATCAGGTTGTGGAGTATCGTTTTGCTCGTCGAAATAACTCCAACTTGCGAGTAATCATTCAAATTAGCTAGCATGCCCGCAGATCAACCAGACTCCTGGGGCTCCTGCTCGTGCGCCCCGGGCTTCCTGTAAAAAGTATTTTTTAAAATAAATCTATTTACCAATTTTTGTTTAAGTTTCATAAAATTAGACCGAAAGAAGAATTTATAATTAAATCTTATACGTAAACTTTAATTAGTTTTGCACTGTAACTTCTAAGGAAATTTATTTATAAATTTCATAAACCTAAACAGAAAAAGGAATTTTTATAGTTAAATATTATATATGAAATCTATTAGTTTTTTTCTTTTTCACTTTTATTCTTACAAATTACTGTTATTATTATTATTTTACATAAATATATGAACTTTGTAAGACTTATTAATACGCTATTATCATTCCACCCTTCTCAAAAACACAATTCTCGGTCCTCTCCTGTTTTTTTCTTCTTCTCAATAATGCAGAAGGCTTGCTTTCATTAATTCCTGGAAACATAGAACAAAAAAAGGGTAATGTTGTAGTATTCTCGCTAATTATAGGCTAAAATCAATCTTGCCAACTTAAGTCATGTGGAAAAACATGCAAAATGACTAAAAATGCCACTTTAAGACAATTTTAAAAAATAAAAATTCAAGAAATAAATAGATTATTGAAATAGAGTTTCAATATTTTTATTTAAAAACATTACTTTTTTATATATCATTTTTTATTTTTAATGAATTTTTTTAATATTTTAAATAATTTTTGTCTTGGAGGGGCATTATGGTCATTTTGTATGTGGTTTAACTGTCAAATCAAACGGAAAATGAAGATGGATCATGTTTGAAATATAAGGAACGCAAATTATCCGTTGGAAACTAAAAAGGATGAGATTGATTTTAGACTATAAGTAGGGTTCCACTATGATATTACCCTAACAAAAAAAAAAAATAGAAATACAAGCACAATCTATGAGTCCAACAAGTAGACTACAGTTGAGACTACTAGCGGTAACCCAACAAGAGTCAAAACATTGAAGCATTCCATGCACGAGAGAGAGGGAGCAGTGGTGAGTTACGGTAGATGACGACTACTGGTGAGCAGATGCTGGCAATGAAAGAGACTTTCTAAAAAATACAAACAACAGAGGTAGAACAGGGGCCGACGACAGAGGTGGCGGAGGATATCTATTGGGGTAGGTGGCAAGCTTTGTGATGCACACAGAAGCACTGTCAAAGACCCCAGAGGAAGGCATAAGGCATGCAAGGAGGTTAGGTGAATCACAACCAAGGAGATGAATAAAACTAAGGTTGTGTTTGTGTTGTAATATTTTTAGTATGGGAATATGTGTTGGTATTGAGTTTAGTGAAAAGGTGAAGAGAGAGGTAATTTTTTTATATTTTTTGTAATTTTTTATATTTTTGATAGGAGAGAGAGATTATATTGGATTATTTTATTAGGAGTGAGATAATATTTTGGAGAAAATTATATTGGCAAACGCAGCCGAAGTCTGACATGAGATTATGTAGCGCAAGCAAAAAGTCCATCAGGCACAAGGTGAAAGGCGGAGTTGGCTTAGAGCCACCTTGGAAGCCTAGGGCTAACTTTGGCACCACCTTGGTAGGTTAGGAAGTTGGGGCCTTGATTGGTGGAGTGGTTGGAGGAGTGATTCTATGGAGATTTGAATGATTGGGTTGGTGGAGTAAATCAATAAAGATTTGGTTGGTGGAATAATTTAGGAAGATCTTATTGAATCTTATTAGGAAACTGCAACAAGGAGGAAGATTGTTAGGTCTTCTTGGGCAGTGGAGGATCGGTGGTGGCCCTGGGCGGTTGCCACCCATTGGATCCCTAAATAAAAATTTAAATTGGGCTGGGCCTGTGGGGGCCCGATCCCCATTGGCCCAGGCCAACTACCCATATGTTAATTATATGTGTTGTGGGGGTTCACATCTTAAATAGATTTGTATACATAGCCTTGATCTGTGCGGCCCAATCAAATTGCTTGAATTAGCCACCTATATATCATATTGTACTCTTGGTATAGCCATTATTCAGGTTTTTTTTTTTCTTTCTATAGCTTGTTAAGGGCGGCGTTATTTATTAAGTTCCCTGGCGTGATACTGTAATTTTCTTCTTTCACACCTTTATCGTTGCATCTAGGTAACTTGCAGCAACTATCATATAGGTTTAAAGGCATTTATATTTTATGCATCTGCGTTCATAAGCTTTATGGCGTAACTGAAGCTTTATTTTATGGAATCAACTCTTTAGTTTTTTTGTTGTTTATAGTTTTATAATTCTTATAATATTGTCGGTTACACTCGTTGGGGTTCATACTACCTTACAATAATCTGTCTCTTCATTATGTGGTCATCAGTATTGGAAGTGATTGAACACGTAAAAAGATGATGATACTCTCCCAGAACAAAGATATATGACTATGAGTTTGATGGATAAGATGGAAAAGATCAAGATATTGTTTATGCTATGGGTTTGGTTGGAGTTGTGAAGGAACAGTTGCAAGAAATGAGAGATACAGAATGAGATGAATTTTTGGAAGAAGTCAAAACTCTTTGTGTGGATAACTCTATTTGTGTGCCGAATATGGAAGAAATTATACCAACTCGTAGTCGTTCAAGGCGTGGAGGGCAACCTATTACTTATTTCCATCATTTTCGTGTGGAAGTGTTTTGCTAGGTTATTGATTTAATCATTCAGGAGATGAATAATTGGTTCACAGAAGCAAGTACAGAGTTACTTCTTTGCATAACATGTCTTTATCCAAAAAAAGCATTCTCAGCGTTTAATCATGCTAAGTTATGTCGTCTTGCTGACTTTTATCCAGAAGATTCCACAGTAGATGATCATTTGATACTTAAAAGTCAGCTTAATACCTATATTAGAGATGTTAGAAGAAATGATGTTTTTTCTGAGCTTCAAGATATTGGAGGTCTTGCTATGAAGATGGTTGAGACCAAAACAAATACTTTATTTCCATTAGTTTATCGACTTATTGAGTTGACATTGGTATTACCAGTTGCAACTGCAACCGTTGAAAGAGTATTTTATGCGATGAAGATCATTAAGAGTGATTTATGTAATAGGATGAGAGATGACTGGATGAATGATTGCATTATAGTGTACATCGAGCAAGAAGTTTTTAAAACTATTGAGAACGAAGTCATTTTGCAACATTTTCAGAAGATGAAAAAACGTAGGATGCAATTGTCATCTCTCGGTTGTAGTACATAGTACGGTACGTGTATTCTAATATTTTTAATACTTTTAGTCTTTAATTTTTCGATATTCTAACTCTAAGACAATTTTTTGCATTACGAAGGAAAAAAAATGCTTCTCATTTCGCGTTTAAAGTTCGACCCTCATGAATTTTGATCTTGGATCCGCCACTGTTCTTGTGGCTATAAATAAAAGCCGAATAGGTCATTGGATATTCATTCTCAGCTTTTGTAATTTTTGGGTAGCATAGCTAGAGAGTGTTTTGGGTTGTTTTCAGTATCAAGAGTGTAATGCTTGTCAACACTTGGGTTAAATGGGTGCAATTCATGAATAAAATTTGGAGGTGTAATTCTTTGCAATTCATGAATAGAAATTTCCATTATTTTTTGGGAAATTCAAATTTTGGTCACTATGTTTTGACCCCTTTTACCAATTAGTCTCTAGGAATTTTTTTTTTCACTTTTTCGTCATTGAGTTTATGCCCTTATAAATAATTGGTCCTTTTGTCAATTGATAGTTGCTTTTACTGACGGAACCTGTCCGCATTGCCCTGTCACCCATGTTTTTTCCATATCTTCCCCCTCAGCCTAAAACTCTTCAAAACGACAGACTATTGCTTATGCATATTTTAATCCAATCCGCACCATTTTAATAATTTGCAACCCCAAATCTAACACTCTAATAGACACTCATCACTCCTCTTGCAACACCCTCAAATAATGAACAACCGAGTACCCTAACCTGCGAGATCAAGTCCAGCGTACACAATGGGATTGAAGAGACTCATCAAGCCTAAGGAAATCGAAGACGTTTTCGCCCTTTTTCGGTAAACCCTAGACATGGAGGAATCGGTGGGGGATAGAATAGTGTTTGGTTCACTCTGTCTGAACAAAAGTGAGTTTATGCTCGATGTATGTGTATTAAATGGATGAAATTTAAGTTTCTTTGGGCAAAATTAATTTGAAGAGCTGAATTTTTCTTATAAACTAATTAACTCTGCCGAAGGTCTTTTCTATTGTAGGCTATCTATTCCTAATTCTATTGGTCGGTGAGATCTGTACCTTGGCTTTGAACTTCTTTAATTCTTTTTTTAGCAGTCTTGCCTCCCGATTATAAAGCAGTAAATAGCTCAAACATGCAGCTGAGACGAAATAAAAAGAAATCTAGTACAGGACTTAATTATTCGTGTTTGGGAAGGCAATTAGTTTGAAGTTAAGAATAGATTGTCGGCAAGAAGCAAATGTAGATAGTAGTGAAACAACGGGTATATTATCTTCTGATTATTTTGGTGATATTCCTTCGCAGAATTTTGCCTTCTGGTAAAAGGTGTACTCGGAAGTCCATGTATGATTGCGCTTTTGGTATATAAATGGCGGCGAAGGCATTTATATAAAAGGTATATAAGTTGGTAGTCTTAAATCTAAGGTCTGCCCTGACTTTATGCCTTTCTCAATTTTATGAAAAGCATATAATTGTTGGTTTCAGAAAATCGTAGACTTGTTATTGACCAGTTGAGTTGAAAGGTTGTTTCATGACATAATAGTTCACTATCTATTTCTTTGGTTGTTTCATGACATATAATTTGGATACTGTTCACTAGGTGGAACCTAGACCCGGGGTTCTGAGATTGATGGATGAGGCCAGAGCTGCAGTAAGATAAGATTTACCATTAAATGCAATTATGTTGACATGTTATAATAAATTCACTTAATGCATGTGCAATTTGTTGATTCATAGTGAGGTTCTAAGTTCATCTGTTTTCATTTATGCGTAGGTTTAATTATTCTTGTTCTTCTATATTTATTTTTTATCAGTTGCTTCATCTTCAATACTCTAATTGTTAGTGCTTACAATCTGTAAAGACATCCTTGGTATGTCACTAGCTAGACAGTTTTATTCGACCAAAAGGTATGCCCAAGAAACACCGCACGACAAAATAATGATATGAAGAATAACTAGCACATTATCCAATTTGGGTATACCCTACCCTTTTTAACTTGTCCAAAAAAAAAGAGATGACCATGACTCACTCGTCTAATACAGGACTTAAAGAAATAAACACAGAAAAAAAAAAAACAGCCCCAAAGCCCAGTCTCTGGCCAAGCCTTTTGTCCACTTGTATGACTACACCTCCCTTGCACGTGGTCAACCTTCATCTTTCCACTTAACAATCGAGAAGCCTCCAAATAACCTCTGCAACACACTTGTTCGACCTTTCCCTAATTTAATAGTTGTCGTGCCTCATCTCACAGCAAGCAATCTCCCCATTACTGCCACACCTTGCACCCTGCCCCCATCTATGGAAAGCAATGGCCACACATTTGAAATTGGCCGATATTCATTCCACAATCCCTATGACCGAAAAACACATTGGAAATTTCACAAAAAATTGTGTACCATCACCAAAAATTGCAGAGCTACAATTTCCACCATGAAGAGAACAATGATGCCGACGCCCAGAAGTTCGTTAGGGTGGACAATGCCAAAGCCCAGAAGTTTGTATTAATTCATTACCAATGTTACCTTTTCATGAAAATAGCAGTTTTTTTCAAATGTTGATTTACATGAAATTACAAGGCACAATTCGAGTTTCTCTCCAACCGTCTCACTCATTTGAGTGAAGACTACATGTTGAGTTGTTTTCTTGTAGGACTTAAAGAGGAGCTGGAAATTCCAGTTCGCCTCTCAAATCCTACAAACACAAACCAAGCATTTGGAATGGCTAGATTGCAAGAGCGATACTCGCCAAAAACCATGCGGATTATGGCAAGAATAGGAAATCAGTCCTTGGTGGTTCTTATTGACTCGGGAAGCACTCATGGCTTCATCAACAAAAATGTGGCAAGAAGATTATTACTACCAGCTCATGGAGAAGGACATATGGAAGTAGTTATTGCTAATGGTGATTAAATCCATTACCCAACAGACCCGACATTGAGTGATTTACTTCACAAATACCATGCTGGTTTGCTATCTATAGATAAATATAAAATGCATGGAGAAATTCTTACATACAAGGGAAGAATTCATTTGGGTGAACTAAAAGACATCCAACTGCAAATCATGCAGCAAATGCATGACAGCCCACAAGGAGGACATTCTAGTTTTCACAAAACTATAAGCATAATTCACAAGGAATTTTATTGGGCAGGTCTCAAGCATGCAGTCAAGGAATATATCAAAACCTGTAATATCTGTCAAAGAAACAAGGCATAAAATATTCATCCTCCAAGGCTAATTCAACCACTTCCCATTCCAGAAAATAACTGGTAGGATATCAGCATGGACTTTATAGAGGGATTTCTAACATCAAAGGGGGCAAGTACAATCTTCGTGGTTATAGACAGATTATCAAAATATGCATATTTTTTATGTCTAAACCATCCATACACAGCACAAACAGTGGCTCAAGTGTTCATGCAGCAGGTGTTTCGCTTACATGGAATGCCCAAATCAATTGTAAGTGATAGAGATCCAGTTTTTACAAGTGCATTTTGGTAGGAGATTTTCAGAGCACAAGGCATTGAACTCAACCTAAGTTCAGTATATCATCCAGAGACCGATGACCAGACAGAGGTGACTAACAAAAGTTTAGAGCATTACTTGCGGAGTTTTGTGAGGGATAAGCCCAAATCGTGGGCAAAATGGCTACCACTAGCTGAATGGTGGTATAATACCACCACTTACTCGGCAACCAAAATGTCTCCATTTGAAGTGGTTTATGGTTACCCACCACCGCAATTGATCTCATATGAAAGCAACACAACAAGAATCGCAGCAGTGGATAAAGCCTTGAAGAGCAGAGAAGAAATCTCACGCATCCTCCATCACAACCTCAAGGAATCACAAAACTAAATGAGGAAGTTTGAAGATAGAAAAAGAACGGAAAGAGAGTTTACAGTAGGCGACTGAGTTTACCTCAAACTTCAACCATATAAGCAGATGACAGTATGTCACGCCCCGAACGCCATCCCGCAGGGACCGTGACAGCCGCGAGCAATCCCCAGGAAAGCTCCAGCGTTCGTACATACATACTTACAGCGGAAAAACTACAGAATCGCGAGAGAAGCGAGCCAACTCATAACATAATTCAGGTTCTCAATAAACTTACATCTTAATACATACATAACATGTCTGACATTAAGCAAGTGACGGATCTCATCGATCAGGTCACAACAACAAAACATAGAAATGATTTTCCTTCTAAGTCAGGTAGTCCTCCTGACTTCCTTCACCTGAGGCATCTGGAATGACACAATTTTAAAAAACGTGAGTCAAAAAGACTCAGTAAAGGAAAAACATAACTTTAAAACATGCTCTTGACTACTTGCTTAACATGGGAAAACATAATTCATGATGCACATGCATGTCATGGGTATGCATATGCTCTTGCTTGTAGAAACATAAACTTGTTCTTGAAATTGGCCCCTGACCCTTGATCTTAAAACTTGCTCATGCACTTGAATTTGACTCATGGCCCTTGAAAATATTTCATTCATAACTTTTGGGCTACTTACGCTCCATTTAACCCCTGAAGTCAGGGTTGTGCGTTCCCATCGGAACCGTCTCCCTTACCCTTGGGGACATTTCATTTGGTCGAGCTAGCCCGTAGTTGCCCCAGGCCTGATGGCTAGACACGACCCTTGGAGGCCCACACCTTCTCATTGTCCTTCAGTGTGGTTTGCACAGCCTCTTAGGATTCACCCATCCTTCTCGCATTCGTCCTTCGGTATGAGTGTCCATCATGATGGTACGGTACCGACCAGAGCCCCTTGACTTAACTAATCTTTCCATAAACTTTCCATACGACATTGCATAAAAATTCTCTTTAGAAAAGTCATGCAATGCTCATGCCATGTCATGCTTGCTCGAAATATCATGCTTGTTCATGAATCAATGCAGTGTGTCATTCCAGTTTTCATAAAAGTGTAAGGTTCACTTACAAGTTCCACTTACCTTGCTTCTCCTGATACTCGGTGGGTCTTCGCCTACAAGCGAATCACATTCGTTACATAATTGCTTGGATAATAACTTCAAGTTGACATACAAAAGTACCCGTAACCGTTTCCGGTTTCCAAAAATACATATTTAAAAAATATGATTTCTCTTGCAAAAGATTTCTTTAAACTTTGGCTTGAATAAAACAATAATTAAACACGTACATCAAACAACTTCAACTAGATTGCTGTTTTCACCTACTTCGTGGCCAACTCGTATCCAACTTGTTCAATTAATTCTTCTTGTCACTAACATTGATTCCAAAGCCTATCCATGAAAATCAGCAACAACATTTCGTCTTAAAAAGTCTAAGTCAAAACAACAACTTATCTTCATCTAGCTTCTATTCCTTGGTCCCACACTTTTCATCGTATTATACATGGACCAATAGCTATCATCCTCCACCAAATTAACCTCAATAGATGGGTTATATGGACACTGCCGAGATCTATATGATTTAACCTAAGTTCATGCTCCTTGAGTTCACATAAGCACCAATGTACCAACTACTTACTTGCTTTGATTCCTTATTTTCTTATTGCCAAACCCTGGCCTTCTTGCCCTTACTTTCGCTCTTAAGCTTACTGAGCTAAACCAAAAGATATCTCAAATTCAAAATCCTCAAGTTTCATGCAAGGATTCCCACTTAACCCGAGTGTATTTACCTCCATATTCACCAAATGAAATCAAGCTACTAGATGATTAGCTTGCTGTTTAATTCAATGTCATCAACACCTTCTTAACAGCAAGCAACCCTAAGGAATCACATATGACACTTTCCACGACCTAGGGCAGCAACCATTCGGCTCTCATAATCATTTTTCTTCTCTTATCACAACTCACATCCTGACATATTTTCTAACCTTATGAAATAAAATCGTGGCCCTCAATATACCTTAACCACCGGTAAATTTCATCACCATTACAACTTAACCTCATTTTGCACCCAATATATTTCGGCCAACACATGATTACCCTAATTGCACCCTCAATTCATTCTTGATATCCCAAGCTTTGTTAATCACTTTAACTAATACCAACCCGTGGCCTTTAAGCTTTATTATTTATGTTTAACTAACTTGCAAGATTTCTCTTAACCTCGTACTTCCGTCCATTGAAATGTTTCCGAACAGTAACTATATATATATATTTCGATATCATAGATCATACATTGCCTTAGTCCTTTTTAATTGCTTAATATCTTATTTAATCTTTTACTTTCAGTTACTAATTAAGCTCAGGTTATTTAATTACTAAATTCTATTGCAATATATCTCTATTCTTGTTTAGGACTCTTAATCAGCAACTAATTGCTCTAGGATTAATTTTAGTCTTCCTTTTATTTCATGTATTCAATTAAATCTTTACGGTAATTAATTACCAACCTTAGTCATAATTAACCCTTGGCTTAGACATTAGATCTCTATGCAACCCGAAACATTAACCTTGATTAGGGTTTTATATTGGATATTCATACCATTACAATTTAGCTTTATTTTGCTCATCATAGGTTTCGGTCAACCCTTAACCAACCTAATTAAATCCTTAATCCATTCTTAACATCACAAGGTCTTGCTAATCCTTTTAACCCGAACCTTTAAGCCTTATTATCCTTGTTTTTCTCCTACATGTATGATTCACAACCTAGGAAATATAAGATTAAGCCTTATGAACTTAATCTTTAATCCTCTAATTCATTTGGCCATAACCCTAATTTCATTTATCCATCACAAACAAATATAATTTCATTGTTATAAGCTTGCCATTAGGGTTTTTCTTTACTAGGTCATTCGGTCATGCTCCATTTCAAGTGTTCCTCGTCTACTATTTCTTCTCCAATGGTGATCTCATCCTCCATTTTCAGATTCACAACCTAGGATCTACAAATCACAAAACAACTTCAAGATCAAGCAAGACATCACATTCGGCCAACACCCATATTCAAAGAATAATTAGGTTTTCCTTGGTTCTTTTGATTTGCATGCAAACTTCTACATTTCAAGACTAGCTTATATGCATATGTTTTATATCATGGTCATTCATCAAATATATACTTAAACAAAGTTCTACTTGAAGATCAAAGGCATACAAGGTTCGACCAACACCAACCAACACAACCTTTCATGCCAAAACTTGCAACATGCATTCTTTTTGCATTTTAAGACCAAACTAGCATGCATTGAGCCTTACAACCTCATCTCTTCATCATATACAACC
Source organism: Myrica gale (assembly GCA_963930655.1). Lineage (NCBI taxonomy): Eukaryota > Viridiplantae > Streptophyta > Magnoliopsida > Fagales > Myricaceae > Myrica > Myrica gale. Next base: position 10,388,868 of record OZ005612.1, on the reverse strand, counting down.
ACCATGTCCAGATCTAGCATTTAGAAGCTTCAACAGCAAGAGATCTAAAGAAAAATCCAACTTACATCCGGCCAAGTGTAGTGTGAGTTAAGATCTAAACTTTCCTAGCATGTATTGTTCATTCTTTTACATTTTCTAATATTCAAGTTCGGATCTCATGCTTATATGGCCAAATCTATCATCACAACTTAGGGTTGGTTTTCTAAGCTCAAGATCTATCAAAATCAAAGCACAAACTCAAGATCCAACCAAGAGACATTCGGCCAACAACAATACTTAGCACCAACAACCATATTTGGCCTCACCTTGATGATTGGACACAAGCCTTGAGCACCTAGCATAATAAAACATCTTAGGTCAGAAATTATAAAGAACTCAAGCAAAAACATCATGTGAAAACCAAGCCTACCTCTACCTTCCACTAATCACCCGATTTTCACCAAAATCCTTCCTTAACCTCAACTTTCGGTTCCACCTTTAGGAATGGTTCCAAGGGCTGAGATTTGTGTCTTCAAGGTGCTAAGATAGAGGTTTTATGGTGGGGAAAAGAGAAGTGTTTTGGTTGCAAGAGGAAAGGAAACAAGACTTAAGCCAAAGGAGAGTTTCGGCCAAGAGAGAAAAAAGAGAGAGAGTTGCAATGAAAGATGTAGTTCGGCCAAGAGAGGAAAGCAAATGAAATGTGAAGGAGTGGGGAGGAGTAATTCGTAGAAGGCAAATTTTGAATCTCACTTCAATTATGACAAGGACAAGAGGGTTGAAAGTGACAAGAGGAAAAAGGGGTGAAATGGGGTGGGGTATGGCCGACCAATGCAAGGTCTCTATCAATCCTTTTATCTCACTTTCTCTCACCTCATCTCTTTGTCCCCTCAAGTCTAGCCTCCCATGTGAACTCCTTGCCCCCCCATTTCATTTTCTCTCATTTCTCACTTAGCTTTTACGTGAACATCACACCCACTCATAGCTTTTCTTCTTTTGTCTTGTCTTGTCAATTAAATGCTTATCTTCTCTCTTCTTTGCTCTTCACATGGTCCACAAAGCTTTATAACTTTCCCACCTCTCCATGCTCTTCACGTGAATGGCTTTCTCTTGGTTTGATTCTTGCTTAGTTCACTTTATGTTGTTTGGTTCCAACTCAACTAACTTATTTACTTTTGTCACACACCTAACTTATCTCCTATAAACACTTTAGCTTATCTAGTTCAATCTTATAACTTATCAACTTATAAGCATGATAACATATCTCAAAATAATTGCTCTAGTCTATCTCTAAGATAGCCACAACAACCTATTATCTTAAAAGCTCTCTAGCTTATCACTATGCTAGTTTATCACTATGATAAGCAAGTGTGCTTATCAATTTAAATTCTCTTAAAACTTATCATATGCTTAGTAGCTTATCATATAATATTTCTAATGATAATTCAAAACTACTAATTAAGGCCACATAATGATGATCAATACTACCTATTAAAAGACACACAAGAATATTTAAATGCCTACATGAATTTCATGATTTTCCACTTAGTTATTTTCGGCCATAATATATAAATTCCTCTTCATAATTTAATTTCATGGACTATGGAATATAATAAGCAACGGAAAAATATAAGTCCATAAAAGAAATTTACCTAGCAAGTTTCGGCTCTTAGGAAAAATAGAATTTAACTTGTACTAAAAACTTTCACAATGAAAAAGAAATTATTTAAAGAAAATTCTTGAATAAAATTTCATAATAAGTGAATGTACCATAAACATTAAACTTAGGTCATATATTGACCAAAAATATGGCCTCATAAGTTAAATCAAAACACATACATAGGAAAATAGCAAAAGCAAAGTTCGGGGTCTCACATCCTCCCCTCCTTATAAAAATTCCGACCTCGGAATTTACTTTGCTTTCAAAAGTTTTTGGTATCATACTTAGATATCTCTCAAGAACAATTAATAAAACACACGAAAGTATAATCAACTTCCTTATTCCAAGAAAAGAGCTTAATCCTTACTTGTTGCTCCAACCTCAATTTCGAGCTTTCTTCTTCAATCATTCGTATAATGCCTTAATCATTCACATACTACTTCTGCTATCTTTTGGTCGTCCCAACCCCCTCCTTGATTACTTACTTCTTTTCTTTCAGTACAATATTAATCCTTTATCAAACAATCATCAAGGCGACATATTCGGCTAAATTTACTCTTTCTTTCAATTAATCCTCCAGTCGGACTTTTAATTCCGCTAGCTTGGCTAGTGCCATTCTATATAGTGCTTTAGAATATTGGAGCTGACCTTGGTTCTAAATTAATACCAAACTCCACTTCTCTATCTGCAGGTAACCAAGTAATGCCTCAAGGAATACTCAAGAATTCGTTCACTGCAGAGATTTGTTCTATCGTAGGAGTTTCAGCCAAACTAGAATTCTTGGCCTGCATGGTTGAAATATTCGCTGGCCTTTCCTCCATCCTTCACAGACTTGCAAAACAACAGTTCGGTCTCCCCTCCTTTTAGAACATGAACTTCTCCTCATAACGATTCATACTAACACCATGCGCTGTCAACCAATTCATGCCTAGTATGAAGTCAAACCCCCATCTCCATTACTATCAGATTAACTAATATTATATGCCCCTCATTTTCAATTAGGCATTCTTTACAATTTGATCACTACCAATAGACTATACTATGGTAGGTCTACTCATATGCATTCTAGCAATCCTCAACATTTGGAAAAATTTGTAGTCAAATTCCCTCAACTCAATTTCTGCAATACAATCAACGAATATTCTTCATAATCCTTCTAACTCTTCAAATGAACCAATGCATCATCGGGGAAATCACTAATCAATCTACCCTCAAATTTCACACCGCATCGGACAGGTAGGCTATCACCTTGATCTACCCTCAAATTCTAACATACACCCTGTATTTCATGTCTCCCTTCTCAAAAAGAAATTGGGGGAATCGATACCCATTAGCTCCACCTTACCACCACTAACCGATGAAGGAGTGATTCATCATGAGCCAGAGATAATTTTGGACAGAAGGCTGAAGAAGAAGAAGAATAGGGCGGAAGTTTGAGGTGCTGGTAAAATGGAAGGGGCTACCTACGACAGAGGTAAGATGGGAAGATCTAGAAGACCTAAAAAATTGATATGCTGACCTTGTGGGCAAGGTCATGTAAGAAGGGGGCAATGCTACGGGTTGTCTTGAATGGCAGTGGGCTAGATTAGTTGCTTGGATATGGGCTTCTTTAGTTGCTTTGACATAGTCACGTATTGTTAATATTTGTTCCAATTTACTTTGCAAATAATGTGGGAATTGTTTTCCTATGAATGTCGTGTCAAGTAGAATATGAGTGGAGGTGTCCAGTAGAATAGGAGTGGAGGTCGTGGGTAAATGTGAAATGATAATGGAGGTAGTGGTATGTAGACATGCATGTTTCTTACGTGTAATTCCTTTTATTTATAGTCTGATAAATGAGAACACGTTAGCTGCAGAGTTAACACAAATCTTATTGTTTATTGGAGGCTTGACTCCCTCGAAGAAGCCATAGTTATTAACAGAAAACGTTACAGATTTTATATTCTAGTTCTATAAAGAATAGAGGTACATAGCAAGTGATATCAGCGGTGGTTGTGGACTCTTGTGCTACCTTGCCGCCACGCTTATGGAGTGGCCGGCCAAGGATCCGGTGGTACGGGCACGACCCCAGCCTGGTAAATAAAAGTCTCATGGTGCTCGATCAACGTGAGCATTGGTCTTAAAAGGGTGGGGTATGTTACTTCATCACAGTTTTCATTTTAATGTTTTGATATAAAAAATTTTCAAACTTATTTTTTTACGAAATTCAATAAATAAACATGTAATGCAAAACACTTTCCAAATTAGTTTTAACCCTATAAATCTATTTTACGAACTCGAATAACACAACCAATGTTTTTGGTTTCTCTTCTGAGTATGTTTATCCATTTGTTATCACACTACGGGTGTACTTAATTTTTTATAGATAAAATCCTTATAAATTTCATTTAAGCATTTGAACAGCGGCAGAGGGAGGGGTCATAGCCCCTCAAACTTTCAGAAAAATTGTCAGACTTTGGTAAAAAATTCAGGTGGTACCTTCACTCACAGTTCACTTACGTGTCACATTTTAGAAGTATTTTTTATTTTCTAGATTTTAATTGTTTAAATTTTAGTCCTTATATTTTCAATTTTTAATAAAAAGCCCTTCTGTCAGGATTTTATTTATTTATTTTTTTCACGGCAACGCTTGTCAGATCAGCCTTTTACGGTTTTACCACATCATTTCCAACTCATACCGGAAAAATGACATTTTAGTCCTTAGTTTTACCACTTTTTTATTTTTCAGTCCCTAGATTTTAATTTTTCAAATTTTAGTCCTTACATTTTAAATTTTAACAAAAGAGCCTTTCGTCAGAGCTCCGTTTGTTTCCTTAACAGCAGCCCCTCCAAACGACAACATTCCACTCCTTCACGCTTTTAGCTCAAAATGAAGCTGTTTTTATCACAAGTGTGATGCACACCATTCTACTCCTTCATTCATTTATCCCAAATGACACCGCTTTTGATAAGTATGATGCGCATCATTCCACTCTTCACTCTCTTCGTTCCTTATTATTAAAAATTGAAAATGTATGGACTAAAGTTTGAAAAATCGAAGTCTAGAGACTAAAAAATAAAAGGTGGCAAAACCTAAAGACTAAAATGTCATTTTCCCTTAAAATAGATGACCCAACAAGCTATGTGTTACATTGTTTAGTTGCATTTTGGATTATTATTTTTTTTACAGTTTTAGCATGCATAATTTTTTTTTTAATATTGTAGTAGCACCATAATTGTTTGAATCGTAATATCGTTAACTATCTATATTATTTTAAGACCCAACAAGTCATAATTATCCCCATAAATACGAACAAAAATCAAATCGGTACCCCTAATTATCAATTCGGTGCTTTGATACCTATAACTTTTGAAAATCATCAATTCTCGCCCCCGTATAAATTATACATTAAATAAATAAAATAAAAATTTAAGAAATAAATTAAAAATAAATATATTATTGAAATATAGTTTCAATAGTTTTATTTTAAAAATATTAATTTTTTAAAAATATCAATTTTTATTTTTAATGAATTGTTTAGTAATTTTCTCTTGGAGGGGTATTTTGGTCATTTTATATGATTTTCAGTCAGATTTAACGCCTAATTTATACAAGAGACGAGAATTGATAAATTTCAAAAATTATGATTCTCAAATCGCCAAATTGATAATTATGGGTGCCGATTTGATTTTTACTCATACTTATGGGGCTAACTATGACTTTACCTCATATTTTAATATGTATCTTATTGCATTAACGAATTTGTGGTATTATGAATGATGTTAATGTAAATGAAGCATATTAACAATATGGTTGCTGGAAAAATAGAAAGAAAAAATAAAAAGCAGGAAAAATAAACAAACAAATAAGGAAATAAAATAAAGTAGAAGATTCCAAATGTTACTAAATGTATTTTTTTGCTGAATGTTTTTGGACATATGGAACATCTAAAATCTCAAAAAAAAAAAAAACTTCAATTCATTTTCATACAACCTTCAGTATTTTTTGAAAATTTTTTTTATCAAATATTCTCACTCAATACGAATCAAACTCTAATTTACCTAAAGATTCACACCACTATTAAATTTTTGATAAATTTTAAAAGATTTATTTTTCTACAACCCAACATCACCTAAATGAATGCAAACGTGATTAAATTTGTCCCAATTTGAAAGAGTAGGTAGACCTACTTGTTTAAGCATTTTTCTGCACACATGACTTATAATCATCCTAGGGCATAAAAAATTAAAATAAAAAGACTTATAAGCTTAGCACTTGTTATGTTTTAACAGTAGTCTTTTATTTAATAATTTAGAAAAGAATGTAGTTTAGAAAAGAATGACATGTAGGTCCTTTATCCCGACAGGCAAATTGATCTTTCCTAAATAGGCAAACATGCGGCATTGTAAGAATAAATAAAAAGAAAAAGAGGTACGCAAAAAGGGAAAGTGGAGAGTCCACAATAATTGGCATCAAATGCTTATGGGGATTCGCACTGTTGCAGAATTAGAAGATCTGCAACCATCAATTATTTTATTTAAGATTTATTTGTTTTGTTTAGGAAAATAAAAGCCCCTCCAACCCTTTTGGGTTTGCCTTCCTCGTCGGCGGAGCACCGAGCTTCTCTCTCTATTAACTGTAGAGAGAGAAAATAAAAATAAAAACCAAACCAAACAAAACAAAAGAAAGCCGGAAAACAAAAAATACAGCACAGAGAGAAGTAGCAGCAGTAGAAATAGTAGAAAACTGCTAGTAGAGAAAAAGCAGCAAGAGCCAATTAGGGCTCCGTAGGAAAGTTGCACCCACTAAGACAAAAGCCTCGCCCTTTTTCACCCATTTGGCTCTCCCAGACTGCTTGCTCGAGACGACGATGATGAGGAGAAATTAAAGCTCCTTAGTGTGTAAGTTTTGAGGGGTTGTGCGTTCAACTCGGTGGATTTGGAGATGTTCTTCTTGATATGGTGATGTTGGAGATTCTTTTTCAGAGTCTGGGTATTGTTCGGTGTAGTATTTCGCTCTAATTAGCGGGAGGACATGGACGATTCTTGGGTTTTCACGAGCTAAGGTTCTTTCTTTGAGCCCAGTTAGCAGCAAATGTTTTGCGGGTTCTGGAATTTTTGTATTAAATTTCAGATTTATGGGTGACGAAATGAGTTGCAAAATTTCGAATTATCATGTCCTCGGGGGTACGCAGAATTAATAAAGTGATGGCAGCGGAGTCGAACACAGGGTTTCACCGAGAGGAAATTTTAGGTTCTGTTATGGATAGGCACGCGATATCGTTTCAGTCCGGGGCAATCAACACCAAGTCTGAGATGATTGCGGTGGGGAATTACTTTGGATTGAACAGCACCGGAGACATGGTGTTTACTGGGAATTCTTCCAACATCATTGGCAAGAATCCCGTGCTAACTCAGCCTGGGCTCCCTTCAGGTTCTTCTCTTGTTATTGATACCGTGCCCGGGCTCAAGCACGACACTGGGCTGGCTGTAGAGTGGTCGGTCGAGGAGCAGTACAAGTTGGACGAAGGTCTAATCAAGTAAGTCCTTCAGGAATTTGTTATTTTTGCAAAGTTTGAAATAACTCATAAGATTACTTGTTTGAAGTCTGCTGCATGCTACTTAACTTGTGCTTTTCTTGTCCTCCTAACTGTTGCTGAATTCTTTCTCTGTTAACTAGTTGAACAGTTGCTGCTGTGAATGTTTTGAGGGGGAATGATATCATGGACTCGTTGAAGACTTGAAGTTATAGTCTTTGACGCCATGGAATATATTTTGAAATGACATGCAAACGCAAGAATACCCAGGATGTATTTAATATATGACAAAGCTTCGAACCTTAAATTTTTTTACTGTTGATCAAAATTCGTAGTATTTGTTCCTGTGACGTAAAATATGCAAGCTCCGTTGTCCTTGTAATTGATTATACATGTTTTCATATATTTGTGCCATAAACGTCTTTAATCCAAGACATCAACTTTTATGGAGAGTGAACTTTTGCTTGAAACGTCATAAAGTGCACTTCTGCTGATGTTACAAGTGTTTTCTTCCTTCTCTTGTTTTCTTTTTGCTGTAAGATAACCATGGGTAGGTTCGGCACAACAACCAGTTTTTAGACGCAACGTTGGAATGTTCGTTCTACTAACCACTTCAATTTTTTTGGGTGTTTGGAAATTCCGTCACTTCTCTAAACTATAGAGTTGATTTTCTTACTGTTTGGTGCTTAATGATCATGTGTTGGTGTCAATGTAACTATATAGATATGGTGATGAACCAACTATCCTGAAGTATATCAAGATTGCTGCCACATTGCGTGATAAAACTGTTCGTGATGTTGCTTTGAGGTGTAAGTGGCTGATGGTAAGCTCTTCACTATACGTTGAGACAATCTTTTGAGCTTGGCGAATAATTTTTGAACTCTAGATTCACATGATGGAGACTATTCTTCTTTTTCTTGTTTGGCTATTTTGTAACTAGACCATATGACGTAAGTGAGTAGGGAAGAGAAGTCAAACGTTAATGCTTATGATCAAACTAATTTCTTTCACTTATGATCTTTTACAATGGACTCGAAATGAAAGGTGTCTTCCCTTACCCACCCTTCATTTTTCTTCCCCTTTTAGATTTTGTACACCTAGGATGGCCTTTTGAATAGGTTGCATTTGACATTAAATTGTTGATTTATTGAAAAATTATTATAGGTATTCCTATATCGAATATAGCATGTCTGTCTACAACATTTACTTGCCAAAATAAAATGTTTTCTGATTGGTGCTTATATGATATGTATACTGTCTTTCTTGTTTGGATGAGTTGTATGTCCTCTGCAATCATACTGTCAGTTTTCTATAGTCAATTCACCTGAAGCATACCGACCACAAATTTTCAAGAAGTGGATTTTGCTCGATGAAAGAGCTAAATGATAACTGAGGCAATGTTGTTATTAGCTTTAAGGTTTTCCCTTTTGGTGATTAACTAGAGCTATAAATTCTGGTGAGGTTAATAGATTATTGGCGGTCTTGTGAGGTGGCTGATCTAGCGGAGTGTAAGGTAGGTTCACCCATGTTGTATATTGGATTTGCCACGAAGGTGCTTTATGGCTCAAGTGGCATGGAATGCTAACTTGAAAACATGGAGAGCCAATTGACTGGAAAGCTGTATTCATCTGAAGGTGGTAGGATTTCTCTACTAAACTAAATGTTTCTGAAATTTTGGACTATATCTTTTGAGTGTAACCTTTTTTGTTGCTGTAGTGAAGTAATGATTCCTTTAAAGGTTGATCATAATTGGTTCCTCATCCTCATCTTCCTTGCCTCTGTCAACCCACATTTTTCCTAAAGAAAGAAACCTGCAAAGTGAGCATTGTTATATATTTATTGACCACAGAGGAGATGGTTTGAAGTAAGCAGATAACGTAGAGGGCACCAAAATGCCAAATAAATACGAATGAACTCATATCTGGGGGATGAGGGCTTCCAGTGGCAATAAATCAGTTTTGTTCTTTTTTTCCCCTTTGCAGAATACATAAATTTCTCATACTTTATTTATTTTTTATTTTGAGCAATGCATCAGTTTTTCAGTGGATTTGGGCTTCTTTCAACAACCTGCAATCTCTCAAAACTTGTTTGCAAAACATTCTCTAAACAATAACCAAATGAGATATTGGGAAAGAATAGTACAGGTTTAGAATTTCACACTTACTGTACTTGTTCAAATTGGAAGAGGAATTGGGTTTCTCTATTCTTCTGGTTTTGTGCTGTTTCTTCAGGGCGAGGGGAAAGGAATCAGTTGTGGTTCCTGTTTATACTGGGGTTTTGTTTATGATCAGCTTTTGTATGATTCCTGCCATTTTCAGGCAGACAAAGGTTTGGATAAATTGTTAATAAGAACAAGAACTTAGAAGTTGTGATCTTGCAGCTAAGGGGGATAAAAGATACTTTGGGAATTGATCCATTGGAAATCATAAAGGATGATGTCTGACTAGGTGGTAACACATTGCTCCCAAAGTAATAAAGGTACTGAGAGCACACAAAGATGCTAATGAAAGATGTTAGGGAAGAGAAAGAAATTACACACTCGCTAGAGAGAGAGAGGGGCTGTGGGTGCGAAATATCGGAGGAGAGAGGGAGATAAAACCGATAGAATGGGAGGATGTAGAAGCAAAAGGTAAAATTGCTTCATCCATTCACCTTCCCTGCAATTTTATTTTTGATCTCCCTTGAGGGATAACTCTACCACCGACCCAATGTCGGAGTCTCGTTGCCTTCAACCTTTTTTGTCCCTTGATAAGGTGATCTTTATTGAATGGGAAATAAAGTCACTACATAGGTAGTTCAAGGAGGGTATTTAAGACCCTCAATTTCTAATAGAGAGGGGTGGGGGGGGGGGAGGGGATGTTCTCCATTTAGATAAATGGTCGGTGAGCTTTGACACCCTTCCAGTGTGGTACTATGGTTAAGAGCACATTGTCCTGGATGAAGTGCTGTAGTTGCCAGTTAGCGAGAAGATCAGCGTGGGAAATGGTGAGTTGCCTGGTTTTGGTTCCGTAAAATGTCAATACAGAACGCTGAATGGATGTGGAATAAGTGAGGCTCACATTCTTGCAGTTTGAAGGAGGAAACCAAGTCGAGGATAAGTTGCTATCTGTCCAGAGATGGAAGTGGGGCTGAGGACCGAAAGATCTAGAGGCTAAGCTGGTTGTTTCCATAAGATGCTAGCAATCGGGCACATGAGGAAGAGATGTTCTAGATTTTTCATTTCAAATGGCAGAGAGGGCTAAGCTTCAAAAGATGAGGTGGCACCAAAGAGCAGGGAGAGAAGACGATCTTTGGGAGGGAGGATGTTCTATATTACTCGCAAGGGAAGCATTTTCAGGCGGTCTTGCAATATGATTTTCCAAAATGTGCGCGGTGCCTAGGAGGTCAGAGAATCAAATCTTGGGTGGAGCTCTCCTTAGTAGAGAGATTGTAAGCTGACTTGATACAAAGAGAGTTGTGCTTGTGAGGGCTCCATTTGGGAGGGTCGGGCGAGTTGCTATCCTCAGTGGCTTGAGCAAAAGGGATTTGTAGAACATTAGTGACACTAAGGGTACATACAGGGACCAATGAGGTTGAGGGTGAACACGGTGGAAGAATTCTACAGATGGGTAGAGAGCATCATGCTTGGATAAAAAGAGCTTGGTAGAGATGTTGCATGCTTTTGAAGCCAATGCCCCCCGTCTAAATTAGGAAGACAGATGGAAGACCAACCCAAAGGGGTGCACTTTCTCTATCAAAGGATTTTTGCTGGTTGATCGACTGTCCCGACGACGAAGAAAATAATTCCAAAAGAGAATCAATTGCCCTTGCTGTGGAATTAGAAGCCTTTGCAAAAATAATGAGATCATCCGCTAATAGCAAATGAGAAATGGGAAGATTATATATGTTGACTAGGATACCTTAGAGATCTCCTCTAAGTTCTACTTTGGCCAAGAGTTGGGAAAGAGCTTCAGACCCCAGGATAAAAAGGAATGGGGAGGAGGTCTCCTTGCCATAGTCCTTGAGAGGGAATAATATGACCTTGAGGCGCACCATCGAGTATGAGCGAGATCCAATGAGAATTAAAACCCAGAGCTCCAAGGATCGATAGAATGAAATTCCATTGCATTTCGCCATGTCAATCTTGACTGCCATCAGACCATTCTTACTTCTCTTGGAGCGGAGGCAATGAAAAAGTTCTTGTGTTGGGAGGGAATTATCTTTGGATTAACCAACCGGGCATTAGGCAGATTGAAAGGGGGAGTTGTTATTGGTAAGAAAAGGTATAAGCCTTTTAGCCAAGATTTTTGAGATGAGTTTGTAAATGACATTGCTAAGGCTAATTAGGACGATAACGGTGAACTGTGGTAGGACTTGGGAGTTTTGGTATGAGTATCAGGTGGGCATGGTTTAGTTCTTTTAGGAGCGTTCCATGAATAAAAAATGATTGGACTGTATCAAGGACCCCAACATGGATAATAGGCTATTAGGTTTTGTAAAATAATGTTGTAATGCCATCTGGACCGGAGATTTGGTTGAGAATAATTGCTAGTGTCATTTTCATTTCCTCAAGAGTGGGTGTCGCACAGAGAGTGCTAGTCTTTTTCTGTGATGACGGGGGCAAATAAATCATGGAGGAGGTTGGAGGATGAGGGTGGGTTGACGTAAATAATGTATGGAATTGTTAAGTGAAGAGGTGGGTGATTTTTGATGAATCATTGGTCCACTGACTGCTATAATTTTTAGACATTCAATATCATTCTTTCTACGACGTATAACTGTAAATAGATGGAAAAAACTAGTGCTCAAGTCGGAGGTAGCTAACCATTGGATGCAAGACTTAGATTGCCAAAGAGATTCCCCATGCTTTCGTTGAGCTGCAAGAGTTTGGAGGATCAGATTTTCCAAGGTGGTGTTTCTTGTCGGTAGGAGAGCTTGAACAGACAACAATGAAGCTTCAAGGTTTATAATATTGGTTTGCACCTGTCCAAAGAAATCCCGGTTCCATTTAATGATAGCTTATTTTGCATATTTGAAATTTTGGCATAGCATAAATGTCGTGGAGCCAGGGGTCGAGTATTGCCAACCTTCTTTGATGACCCAATGAGCGATGGGCCCACGAGACCAAAACTCCTAAAACATGAAATATTTTGGTTTCATGACCCTAGTAAATTGAGTGTTCAGAAGTAAGGTACTGTGGTCTGATTCCTCCAATAGTAGATAGGAGTTTTGGCCCACGAGACCAAAACTCCTAAAATGAAATATTTTGGTTTCTTGACCCTAGTAAATTGAGTGTTCAGATGTAAGGTATTGTGGTCTGATTCCTCCAATGGTAGATAGGAGTTTTGGCCCACGAGACCAGAACTCCTAAAACATGAAATATTTTGGTTTCTTGACCCTAGTAAGTTGAGTGTTCAGAAGTAAGGTACTGTGGTCTGATTCCTCCAATGATAGATAAGTGATTTGGGCATCAAGAAATAAAAGTCGCCATTGAGAATTAGAAACACCCCAGTCAATACGATCTCTTATGTTGGCAAGGCCAGAGCTTTTTGTTTTTCCAGGTTTCTTGTGACCTTCGAGTCCAGTGTCGATCAAACTCTGTTGGTTCATTAAGGAAAGAAGACCAGAGTTGGAAAAGACTTGGAAAGTGAGACCTTTTGATTTTTCTTCGTTTGAGAGGATTGAATTAAAGTCGCCTATACAACACCATGGCCCAGAGAAAGAATGTTCAATGAGAGATGTTATGCCAAAATCCTTCTTTTGCCTCCAGCCTTTACTGACATGCAAATAATGGGAAACCAATTGTTTTCTAATTTCATTTCATTTAAAGGTGAAATTATGAGTTTTCTGACTGGGAGTGATTTAATTTTTTGACTTGCCTAGTCCCTTTTTCTTTATCTCCACCCACGCACAATTATCCGTGTAGATGTATAAACCACGTAATTACAGGAGCTTTAAAGTAGAGGCTAAAGAGTTTCACTTATCTGTTAGTGTTGGAGGTGTTGTCAAGCTTATGGAATGGAGTCGGAAGTCTGTTAGTGCGTTATCCTTCGGGAAATATGGAGCTGTATGGGTGATTAATATGGGAGAAAAGCTTATGGCAGTTGATGGAGACAGTTCCTTTGCTTCTAAGGCCAACGATTATTCTTGAGCGTTTCTGGCTCAAAGATGTTTAACAAGGTGGGGAGGTATGTAGCCATAATATAGTACGACAAAGGTCGTCGCAGGGTCGTGGTCATGGTCCCTCAAGGAAAGGGAGGAGAAGGTTGGAGGCTGTTGATTGGAGTGTTTTAAGAGGTGGTTGACCACCTTAGTAGAGTTAATGGCGGGAAGGTTGGTCAGCCTGTTTCTAGGCATCAAGGGCTGAGGGGAGGGCTGTCCTTCGCCAGAGCTGTCAAGATGAAGAAGCCGTTGGTGGACGTAGGCATGCAGGCTTCGTCTGTGGAGAGTTATGGAGAAAAAGGAAATAAAGCAGTGCCGACACTCTGTTTGCAGAAAAAGCATGCAGATTAGGACTTTGTTGTTATCCCCAAGGCTCCCTCGTTTATTGACGGGTCTTCATTGCATTTAGAGGGGGACAGATGTTGTACCTTTTGATGTCAGCAGAGGCTTCGGAGTTGGTTCCTTTTGCTGCCGACGTGATCCCTCATGCTTTGGGACTCGTCAGAAGGAAGTCCCTCTGACCACTTAATGGGCAAGGATTTTAAGTTGGTTGCATGTCAGGATGGTGTGGTTGGTTCCAATGCAATTCCAATGGCAGATGATGTGTTAGTATTGGGTCCAGAGGAGGGAGGGGCTGTGTTTGGCGTTTGTGATGGGTTTTCTGAGCAGCGGTGGGACCCTTTGCAGATATGTTGTCCTAAATCTCAATGGGTGTTGAATATGGTATCCTCATTCCGGATAATGGGGGGGGGGGTGTCATGTGAGGGGTATGAAGATAAATTGATGTCTCGGTTTGAAGAGTTGGAACAAAATAGAGAGCTTATTATGTGTAGGAAATATCCTAGTCGATCGGGAGGGGGGGTGTTGGTAAGGGAAATGAAATGCTTGTTGTTCCCGATTAATTATGAGAGGCAGGCGTCCGTTTCTAGGACAAGCAAGAAGGGGGGAAGGCCCACTTCAGGTTGTTAATGAAGCCTAGAATCCTAAGTTGGAATGTTCGGGGTCTTAATGACAAGGTCAAGTGCAGTAGGATTGAGAATTTAGTACGTAGTTGGTAACCGGATCTTGTGTGTTTCCAGGAGACAAAAGTGGGTGCTGTTTCGAAGGCTTTAGTGCGACGCTTGTGGGGTGGTTCTCATGTGTGATGGACTAGTTTGCCAGCGGATGGTGCCTCCGGAGGTAGATTAATTTTATGGGATTCTTGGGTGTTGGAGATGGTGGATTGTAGTGTTGGTCTTTATTCCCTTTCAGTGGCGTTTAATAATGTGGAGGATGGGTGTTCGTGGGCCTTTTCTGGGGTTTATGGTCCCAATGATGACTCCACTAGAAGTTTGATGTGGGACGAGTTGGCGGGTATGTTCTCTTGGTGGAATCTGCCGTGGTGTATTGGTGGTGACTTTAATGTCACTTGTTTCCCTGTTGAGCTGTCGGGATCTGGAGGTTCTGAGAGTTCCATGTATGCTTTCTCTGATTTTATCTATGAGATTGGGTTGGTGCATATGCTGCTGGTTGGGGTTTTATTTACGTGGTCGAATATTCGTTCGTCTCAATCTTGGTCCAGGATTGATAGATTTCTTTTTACTTCAGAGTGAGAGATGTTGTTTCCAGAGGTTATCCCACGTTTGTATTCTGATCACTTTCCTATTATTTTGGAAAGTGGTTTGGTTGGGGGTGCGAAGACGCCATTCAGATTTGAAAATATGTGGTTGCAGGTAAAGGGTTTGTGGATCGTATTATGGAGTGGTGGTGGCGTTATGATTTTTCAGGATCTCCCAGTTTTGTGCTTAATTTAAAGTTGAAGGTTTTAAAGCAAGATTTAAAAGTGTGGAATAAAGAAGTTTTTGGTGATCTCTTCTCTCGTAAGTCGGCTTTGATGAGGGAGCTATCTTTGCTGGATGGGTTTGATGAGGACGGGCGTGTTGATAATGAGGGTACGGATAGGAAGTTAGGGATTATGAGGGGGTTAGATCAGCTGATTGAATTGGAAGAAGTGAGTTGGCGACAAAAATTTCGTGCTCTGTGGCTTAAAGAGGGTGATAGATGCACAAAATTCTTTCATCGTGTTGCTAATTCCAATAGAAAATCTAACTCTATTTCTCTTCTTGAGGTGGACGGGGAAGTGGTGGAGGACTACGCGGATATCTCATCAAGGATTGTTAGTTTCTATTCAACCTTGTATGAGGAGCCTTTTCCTTGGAGACTCTTGTTGGATGGTTTGGCATGACAAATGGTATGATAGGAGAGTTCTGAGCCGTTTTTTTCCTTTAGCCTTCTCTCTCTCTTGCTGTAAGGATGCCTTGGTGGTGGATTGTATGGAGGTTGGTTCTAGTTCTTTAGTGTGGAATTTGCAGTTCTCTAGATCTGCAAATGATTGGGAATTTGAGGAGTTTGCTGCTTTTTATTCTATTCTGTATGTGCAGAGGGTGAGAAGTGGTAGGGCAGATGTGATGTTCTGGTTGGGTTATAAGGGGGTGTTTTTTTAGTTAAGTCCTTTGATTTTCTCTCCGGCGGTGATAGGTCTGTTTCTTTCCCTTGGCCTGGGGTGTGGAAGTCCAAGGTCCCAATGCGTGTGTCTTTCTTTGTTTGGGAGGCTACTCATTGATGGACTTTGACTATCGATAATCTCTGCAAAATGGGTGTTTATGTGATTGAGTGGTGTTATACGTATAAGGCTGATGGAGAATCTGCTAATCATTTGTTATTGCATTGTCCTGTTGCTAGAGGCCTTTGGATGCATGTCCTTGGGATTCTGAATGTTCATTGGATTATGCCTGAAAGGGTGGTTGATGTCCTATCTTGTTGTGGTCGGCCTTTTGTGGATCCTTCAGCGAAGGTTATTTGGAGGATGGTTCCTTCGTGTATTTGGTGGTGTCTTTGGAGGGAGTGAAATAGGAGGTGCTTCGAGGATTCCGCTAGGTCGCTTCAGAGTTTGCAAGCCGAGGTGTTTTTTTTCTCTCTCTTCCTTTGGGCGAATGTTGTATTTTCCATCAAATTCCAGCCTAGGCTGTGTCGGGGAGTAAGGGCAATTACTTAAACAAAAAATTGTTTGGATCTATTCTTTTCCTAAAATCCTAATCTGTGAAAGCATAAACCACCCATCCCTCAAACGCTCTCAAACAACCACCAAAGAGCAAAACACTATTACTGGGATATTGTCCACAGTCTAGGATAGAGTATTTCCCTTTCTTTCATCTCTAGATCCTGTCCTATCTTTGGACATTTAAAAGTTCTATATCCTTAACATTTTCCAGCCTTAAACCACCGAAGTTCTTTTGTAGTTACCCCAAAAGCCTATGACCCTCTGCTGCCAAATATGCCCTAACTAGCCTAAGTGTACTTCATTGCTTCAGTTTACGTCACACTGCGAGACTTGGTGTCTTTTGCTTCTTGGAACTGCTAGTGTAGTATCTAATAGTAGTTTGCATACATTCCCTGTTGCTCTCTCTTCCTCCACTGCCCTCCATCTTCCCTCTCTCTCGCTAATAGAAAGGTTTAGTATCTAAGATTTGGAAAACACCAAGAACAACAAGCAGAGGTCAAGTCTTTGCATGTACGAGGATGGACGTGTTTCAGTTAGAATGAGACAAGATAATCTTTTTCCACTTGATGGACTCGTTAAATAAGCCAGATGAGATAGATAATGACAGCAAAAGGCATGTTTGTGCCTATGTTCTTCGTGTGCATTTCTGAAAGAAAATGTATGTGCAAGTTCTTGTGAGCATTTCAACATTTCTGCATGTCATGCATTTGTTCTGACTTCAAACTGTGCATATTGTAAATTTTGCATCGGGTGATCTGTTTTAAAAATGCACGCGAAACCTTTTGCAGAGGAAGATGAGAAAACCTGAGGACCATAACCTTGGGAAAAAGGTGAACAATCGTAAGGTATGCTAGCGAATTTATGTTATCTGTGATGTTTATTTTGAATCTTTGTTATACAATAGAGTAAGCTTAAGTTTTTGCACTCAAGATCTTCAATCAAAATTAAATTAATTCTTAAATTGAAAAGTACGCCACTTTCGAGATTGAGCATCTACTAATTGAAACTTCGATCTTTTTCATCCTCGTGTTTTTAACTTGGGCATCTGTATCCCACCATGCAACCCGGCATCTCTGACAATGATTTTGTTCCAGTACATATATCTCCAGATATATCCTCTTACTATTTAAAATGTGTCTCTGCGTTTTTTTAGAGCCCAACACCTTCTATTCGGCCTGTCACCAACTTTTGACACTGTCAATCTGCTATCAGTTTCACCTGATGAAAGTGCAGGCAGCATCAGCGTTCAAGTGCAGATATTGCTCATAGTCATATGCAGTATATGTTTGTAGCTAGTTTCATGTAATGTGATATAAATTTTAGATTATCACGAGTCCACTAATAAAAGTTCAAATATGGTGAACTACTTTTTTATATTCAATTTGCTTAGTTGTCAAACCATAGATCCAACATGGTTTAATTTATTGAATAAATTGATGTCTTTAGGATCTAATGTTGATTGAAGAACCAGTATTCTAAAGATCATGCTTCTTCAGGATATGCTTATGGAGTCATCTTCAAAAGCCAATATACATTCAGCTCCCCAACTGAACATGTCTGCAAATTCCCTCATGATGCACCAGATGGATCAGCATGAGCGCATACCTTTCGAAGGTTAGTGTTTCTCATGTGACCTATGCAAATATCCTTGTTATTCTTATTTTGTAGGCAAAATAATTTAGTTGCCTATTCTTGTTTGTTTACTTCTTTGTTTATGCTATCAATGTAGTTTTATGATTGGAAGTAAATGCAACTAAGTATTTCAGAGTAATGAATTAGGATGTTACTATTCGGCTCTGAAGAGGTAACTGTAGGATTTAGTATATGAATTCCTACATACGTTTAGATTTCCTTATTTTCTACGCGACGGCATTCTACTAGAGCTGAAATCATAACATTAGATGGTCCTCTGTGAGAACACATGGATATTGTCTTGAAACTTCTGCCGTCAAGTATAACCGTTTCTTATTATGCTGCTGTAAGTTATGCTTAGTGTACCATGCTAAGCTAATGCGCTTTGATAACTTCATCTGTCAGTGAGTATTCCAATGAATTTCGGTTTGGATTAGTCTAGAAAAGAATTGCTTCGTATAATCATACATGGAGTCGTCAGTTTTGCGTAGACAAGAATGTTAAATACTTATCTTTTTATGTTATTGAAAAATTCTGTGATTGAGAAGTTACTATTAGCAGATTGAAGTATACTTGCACAACCGCGGCTAATGAATTGATTGGTTGGGTTTGGTAGTCAATGTTGCTCTAATCTGATATTGGTGGGGATAGTTTGTCCCAAAAGTATACTTCCACGTTTGTTGGGTGATGACCATAACTTCTGATTTTTCAGTGGAAGAATGTGGAAACATTGGTGATATGGCATCTACTAGGGGCCTGTTGGGTAGAACTAAATTTAAATATAGCTGCAATTGAATGTTTTTGGTAATGTTATCAATGCACGATGAAGTCACAAATAATGCTCATGTTCCATAGATCTTTCGTTTTTTTCTGCCCCTCAACTGATACATGTTATCTCCAGTTCATCTGTTAAAATTGCAAGCGTGTATATTCGTTACTGTTTGGTTTTCTATTTATTCAGATGCTAGTGTCCTTGGTCGTGATACATTGTGGTTTCACTGAGACTGTTGTTTCTTTGGTAGTCTCAGGAATAGGTGGCCCAACAAAGCATCTCTTGGAACAGAATGCTCAAGCTTTTAACCAAATAACTGTTAATCTTTCTACATACAAGGTGAATTCCAGACGCTCTAGTTTCTATGGTGATCCTCTAGCAAATCATGTTGATGCAAACAATAAAAGTTGGCTGTAGAGGAAGGAGAAGGGAATACAGTCTAACCAACTTACAATTATGCGTGACTCAAATTGTATATGAAACAAGCAAACTTTTGGTATTGAAATTGACAAAATAAAACCCTTGTTCCTCACAGGATGCAAGAGTGCTATCTCCCATGGTGCAATCCATAGGTTAGAAGTCGTCTCTGATGGACCAATATGTATAGTTTAGCACAGTACACATGACACTGTCAGTGCAAAAGGATGACATCACAGATTAGTAATTACGCTACTTTTGTGGACCTGCCATTCAATGGCATTGACCTATCAAATCATCTTGTGTTGCATCTGATTTTATTGATTTGTTGGTATGGTCCCCTGTGAAGAGAGGTAGATTAAAAACAAAGCAGAAAGTGAAAGAAACTCCAGGGCAGATTCTTGCATCTAGTTTTCTGTCTAGAAATTGCTGTTAGCAGATTGCATCTATTACTTTGCGCAAATTTAAGGCTCTTGTATCACTTGGTGGTCCAATGTGGATGTGAACCCATGTTTTCAGGCAGTAAGATGCTATAGATGATAGTATCATAGATAAATAGAATTTCTTAGAAGCAACATAGTTAATTATTAGAATGGAAGTACAAAAGTTCAACTAGCTTCTAGGTGTTAGAGATTAAGAGCCTGTTCGTTTACAAAGAATTCTCAGGATTTTTTGAATCCTCAGGATTCTACAACCAAACATCATTTTTCACACCACATAAATATAACTACAACACGCATACCAATAAAGTTAACATCACATAAAAATTCTCAAAACACAAAAAATCCTCACAAAACACCTTAACCGAACATCTCCTAACAGTGACATTGGGTTGCTTATCATTTTCGCTAGCTAAGTAGCCAATTTAGCTAGCAGCTTTGGATAAGCATAATTCACAACACAGAAAGTTGCTATGTTCTGTTTAGTAGGAGTATAATGATTTAGGAAACTAAGGTTTACCGTTGAGAATTATTCCTAACTTGGATGTTTCAAACCTTAGTCTTAAGATACAACATATTTTTTTTTTGATAAGTAGTCCAAAGATATTAAATTAATAGACATGAAGCTTCTCAACCCCCTTATATCCAGAACGAGCGACTCTTTTGAGTATCAGTATTAAGAATTGTGCACATGCTAAATCTGAGCTAGGTACTGAAAAATTTGCTCTGCATGCACATTAGAGTAGTAAAGTTTTAATGGTAATATAAGGTTTTGAGATTCTTTTCCTTTCTCCTATTTGTTAGCATTTTGGCGCATATTAGGATGTATACGAATTAGGTATTGTGCAATATCGATTATTTATCTTATTTAGCTCCTCGTTCTTCAATGTAATAACAGGCATACTGGGTTTATTTTTCATATATAAGCGCAAGCATGCTGGGTTCCGATCACTTTCTCTTGCACAAAACCGGAAACTCTTGGTGCCATTTTTGGCCCAGATGGTTTTGCACTTAAATAAGTTCCGATTCGTTATATATGAGTGCATCAGAGAATAGGAGAATAGTTTCTTTCTCACCTCCCTTTCCTGTGCATTACTTGTGATATTTGCAATTCTTTTTTCCTTTCTGGTTCGTGCTTTGTTTGTGTGGATCTTTGCTACATAGTTTCATTGGCACGATATAAGTTTCCTTTCGTTGGAGAAGAATACTCAGTTTTGCAGCGAGCATAATAGTTCTCTCTGTATGGACAGTTGCAGGATAACATCAATCTCTTCTGTCGGACTCGAAACAACATAACTGCTATCCTGAATGAGTATGTGGACATTCATGAAATCTTTATTTGGATTTACATGCTTTGAACTCCTGTTCTGGCTTAAGTGTGAATGTTTTTAAATCCTTGTAGCATGAGGGATATGCCTGGCATAATGAGCCATATGCCGGCACTGCCTGTACACATAAACGAGGATCTTGCAAATAGTATTTTTCCTAATACAACCTAGGTAAGCTCCCGCTCCAGTTGCGTTAACAACTTGCTTATTCCAGTGTTGTGCTTCAGAGAGAAATTCATCTATCACCTAGTAGTATTTTTATATGAAGGCATATGTTGAACTTCTGAACTATTATGTTGTGGAGATAATAACTATATGGTTTGAATGTTGTCTTTTCTGTCTATTTGAATGTTGCAATTTATATGGTTTCCCATTTCCGCACTATGATGTCCGTCCATATTACTTTATGTTCTGTTATTGTTCAGCACTGTGTTGACTGAACAGATATGCACAAAGTTTGGAAAAAACGATCTACTGATTCTTCTTTTACCAATTCAAGCAGACAAAATCAATGTCCCTGATGGACTGCCTTAAATGTCTGAGATCACCAATGTTCAAGTTCTTTTCCTTCACTGGGAAGCCAAGTTGCTTATTTTCGGGTTACATGCACTTGAGGAGCCTACCTTTTTTGAGAACTACACACTGCTTCAATTTAGGGGCTCATATCATGTCATCGGATTTACTGCTCCCTGGTCTATTGTGTTTCCTCTGCAGGCAGAACTTGTACTATTATTGTTGTATAAATAAAATCAATTTGTGGATAAGAAAATGATATACAAGTATAGTTTGAGAAGGCACTTTTCATTATTCTCAGATCCTAATTTTCATTTCATTTTGTGTTGTTGATAACCATAGTTTGGTTTTGAGTTGGATTGATTCCAACATTTGTTCATTTCTATCCATTCAATCCTTATATGTTGTTCCAGTTTTTTTCTTGGGGTAGGAGGATATAGTTCACTTATTTTTGGGAAGAATAGATTCTTCAATCCTACTTAAGAGAAATGTTAATGAAGAGTTTGTTCCACTCACCGCTGAAAATTTTGCAGGTCAGGGTCTCCTTTTTGGGGCAACTTGGCAAGAGATTGAATTAAGTTCTACTCGACAGGAATCCTACTTTTATCCAACATTTCCTCGCTCCTAAACCACTACTCTTCGTATTTGCTCTCTACAAGGTGCTCCTGAATTTGCTTTGCTCCACATCACAACCTTATTTCCTTCTGCTCCACCACACTAGAAGCGCAATTCCATTAACAACTTTGAGCCGCTTAGAAAAACGTTTACACTAAAAGACAATTCCAACGCTGCTACAGCCCTATGCTTTTATATTTTCTTTTTCTTTCAGCGTTATGTGAAAGAAAACTCACCCTTGTGTAGAGAGTTTATTCTAGTACTTGACAGAAATAACTTCCCAGATTGTGGAATGAAGTTTAGTTTTTCCGATCTGTTGACAAGTGCCTCACCGGGACAATAATGGCTGCACTTACCACCATGAAATTTGATGGTGTACACATGGGATGCACGACAAATCTAGCTACTTAACTTGAAGGCTGTAGTCATGAATGTGGAAGCAAATTTTCTTGTACATTTTATTTTGAATTCCTTACCTTCCTCATTTCAAATTCCTTACGGACAAGTGGAATGTAATTGAATTGGTCTGTATGCTCTTTTTTTGTTTTTTCTAAACCAAGAGTGGTAGGGGGTGAAAGCGTGATCACCTTGGACGTGACCATAGGAGTTCCCTATCCGCTGTGAAATGTTCGAAATGAAGTTTTGGTTAGTATGTTTGTTCACGAAGAGGTAAAAGCTTAGGCACCAAAGGACATCGTTTAAGTTCACTTATATTTATATAAGTTCAATGAGAGGAGATGAATGTTTCTAGCAATGTGGGACTAAACAAGTCTCCATTAGCCTGAACTCAATTTGAGCCAATCCACTTTGCAAATAAGGGGGCAGTCAAGTTTTACTTCTCAACCCAATTTCTCCCAAAAATTGAACAAATTACTTATGCTTTAGTCAAACTAATATTATTATTTTCTTATGCTATTTAGGCTATTTTGGAACTCGTGAAGGAATCTAAGGGAGCAATTAATCCTAGCTCCAAATAAGTCAACAAAAATGGTCATTTCATGACTTTCTTTAATTACTATTTTAACAATGTCTAATTCCAGTAAATAGACATTGTTGAACCCCCAAGGTTAATCGTAATTTACTCCAAGCGATTATCCCTATTTTTGTTTAGTGACTTTTGACTTCGTGTGAATCCATCCATAGAAAAATAAAGTCGCTCTATACTGTCACTTTATTATTTCTATCTCTTATCCTTGAGTTCCCAAATTTAATGACACAATTATTTAAAAATAGAAAATCGCATTTTCTATTTTATTTCAATAGCTCTTACTTGAATGCCTAAGCCGGAGACACCAAATAATTGATCCATGAAATATATGGATAAATACACTTTTCAACCATGAACTACCAGAGGTTCAACACATTGCAACCTAAACTACTAGTTTTTACACATCTCACCCTTTAATTACAATCTTAGACACTTTGCACCATCTGTCAAAATGTATATATGTGACAATAAAAGAAATTATGGTACAAGGATAAATAAGCAAATAATTATTAGCTAAAGGGATTTTACGAAAATAGTCTCACTATCTTGGGGGACAATTATGATATGTTAATGGACATGATCATAATTTGTAGAAGCCCATAATTTCGAAATATAGAATATAAAAGAGTTAATGAGAAATAGTTTTTCATGTTGATCCCACGACTGAGATTTGAGATCCCTAAGGCTCCCACGCACAAGCACAGTTGAAGTTTTGGAGTGAGCCATTATATAAACTTAAAACTCCATTTCAGAGATAGATAAGAACATCACGTGAGAATTGTTCTCCTACACTTTCTCTCTCTAGAAAATCTCTCTCAAGAACTGTATGCGATAATCCGAAGGAGGTAGCACGCTTGGGCTGCTTGATTTAAATGAACCACAATTCGTTGCAGCTCTGAAGATCGTCAAAACTTTCATTGGTATCAGAGCTCAAATTTGGTTAAATCTCATAGCTCAGGTTAGTGTTTCTCTCTAACTCACAGGCATGCAAGTTCTTGTTCTTCAAGATCAAAAGAGTTCTGATGCAAAAACGTGTGATTTGTTTTGTTGACAAGTAAATATGTGCACTGTAGAATCTGATTTTACACTTGAATGTTGGGTTAGTTGTTTTAAAAAATGACAATCGGGCATAATTATGTTATGTGCTTGTGTGTGCTCCAAGAAAAACATGAAAAAAGTTCCACAAAATTGTGATTTCACTATTTCTCAGCATGTTTGTTTTTTGTTGAGAAAAAATTGAATCAGTGATTGAATGTGGCTGAATTGTTGAGCAAATAGCAATCGTGCCCTTCAAAGAAATAATTATCTCATAATTATTCTAAATAACTGATTTTTAGGGCATATTTCCAACATCATTGTCAGACAAAGCGTGAAAAGTATCGAACATTAGTAGTTGAAGAGTGCAATGTGTCAAAGTGGGTAGTTTAGGGTACACTGTGTCTTAACATTTTGTAGTTGGAGGGTGCAATGTGCCAAAGACCCGGTAGTTGATGTGTGAAAAGTGTTTTTTCCCTTATATCTACCTCAAGGGGATAATTCATGTCTCTAGGGCTGCACAACCAGAATGCGGTCCGGTTTTTCGGACCGCATTCCGGTCCGGACCGCATTGCAGTCCTTAAATATTATAGGACCGGACCGGACCACTTATAAGTGGTCCGGACCGGTTTTAATTTTTTTCAATTTTTTTAATTTTTTAAAATTTTTTCAAAATTTTTTTTAGGTTAATTTCAAATGGGAAGTGTATATAAAAATGTTAAGTTTTAGTTTAGATAAAAATTAAACGTTTTATGTTTATAATTTGTATTAAAAATATTAAAAAATATATATATTTTTTATTTTTTTAATAAATGCGGTCCGGTCCGGACCGCATTTATTAAAAAAGTGGACCGGACCGGACCGGATAACCGGATTTATCCGGTCCGGTCCGGATCGGACCGCATTTTAAGAAAAAGAAACGGACCGGTTCTGTTCACCCCTACATGTCTCTATAAGGGATTAGAGATTCCTTATCTCTAAGCAAGTGTTTCCCTACCTCATTTCTTATGACTACCCAACGTACATGTATATTGGCTGCTAAAGAGTCTCACCTCGTAGTACATCAAAGCGATTTACACTGTGAATAAGTCTACACTACTCTCAGGATTCAAAGTCAAAGCCAACCAAAATGCGCAAGGACTCATTTATTCCTTACGATAGTACTCTGTGGAATAAATATCCCGCGTGGTCCTGTTCAGTGTGTCAATCTCATTGTACAATACTAATCACGTTATTCAGGAATCTCTATTCCAAAGGTTAAGAAAAAATACCACGGATAACATATTATGGTCTTATCAGATGAGACGCCCAATCCCATCAATGACCATGAACAATTTATAATATATTTATGCTTTTTGAGCAATGTTTGATTTGTCTTTTGTGAATCAATTTTATTGATCACATAAATCAGTTCCATCATTAGACTACGCTCATCTAATGGTACGTTATACTGATGCTAATGATTGATATATTATATAAATTCTTTTATTCATGAATTAATAACAATTTATTATTGAGATTGAGGAAACATTTTCAACACTATTGATAGGAAGCAAGTTGGGAAATATTGAAGGTGTAAATGACAATAAACCATGCCTGCGTCTTAGAGTACAATTTGATACAGAAGAACCCCTACACCCTCGGTTTTATTTACCCAAAGGGGATAAACCTGTAGTGTGGATTTCATTTAATTATAAAAGATTACTAAATTTCTAGGTACCTTGTGGACGGATTACCCACAGGTCTACTAGTGTATTCAAGATAAGCCGCATCCAATGAAGTCTACTACGGGGAAACAATGAAGATTTTCAATGTTCTTCTATTTCTTGTCCACCAATTTGGAAGGAGAAGGCCAGGTTTTGGAAGCTTTTGCATGATTTGGGGATAGCTACTTCAATTTCATGGTTATGTTTAGAGGATTTCAACGATCTCACAGGTCAGGTTGATACGCATGGTGGCAAAGTGGTGAAGGCGTTATTGCAAGCTATGGGGTTTGTGGACCTTGGTTTTTTAGGAAGACGGTTTACATGGATAATAAACGCATTGTTATGGTTAATATGCGAGAACGATTGGACAGAGGAATTACGATGGTGTCGTGGAGAGTTTCTTATCCAAATGTTGTGGTGGAGAACTTTTTTCAATCGTTCCATCAGAACATAACTAGATTATACTTCATCTATATGGTAGTTTTAGAGAGAGAGAAAGTCTCAAACGTCAAAATGAATTAAGTCATTGTAAAACGAAGTTCCGAGGTATTTATGATAGCCTACTCATAACTCAATTCTGCTAATGTGTGGGATCTTTAGGGACCTCAAATCTCGGTCGTAGGATCATCATGAAAAACTCTTTTTCATTAATCCCCTTATATTCTGTAATCTGAAATTATGAGCTTCTACAAATTGTGATCATGTCCATTAACATATCACAATTGACCCCCGAGTTAATGAGATTGTTTTGATTTTGTGAAACACTACTAGAAAAATGACATTAGGTGTTAATATTTTCGGGTGTCAACAAATTTTCTCACTAAGCCATACCCTTCTCTTTTAAAAAATAAATTTCATTATGGAATGTGTGCCCGAAAATACAAAAACATCCGGACGGCCCTAAAACCGGTCCGTACTGTTTTACACGTGACGAACGGCAAAACGTCACAAATTTGTGACTACACACATTCATCAGGAATTTGCAAACACGTCTGCACGAGCTATGAAGCCTTGCCCACAGACGACCATGGAGAAGATAGTCCGCGCATGATTGACACGCGTCTATTTCAGATGACCATGGAGAACAGTTGTTCACGTCCACACGATTCACGCCCATCCGAACGCGTATAACTATAATTTTAGCAGATCATGGTACTCCACATTGCACATTCCAGACGTTTGCCCGCCCATTGCAGAAAAATTCAGAAACTGATCAGAATAATTTTGCATTGATGTACAAAGAAATGCATACTAATAAGGACGGCCCGTGGATATCAGATAGTGCATGAGAACATTTTGTAAGTTCTATAAAGTTTTATTATGCATTACTAATTTTTTTATATTTAATATATTAACTTTCACATTGTTCTCCTTAACTTGTAGGAAAAAATGGAATTACTAAAATTACAACACAAGTTTGAGGGAAGGTCATTCATAAAAGTGGAGATTCTCACAAAGGTCTTGTGGATGAAAGCAGGTTACGTGCGTGGTTTAGGATGTTTAGTGTGACAAGTTGGATCATCATCTTCAGTGTCGTCTG
Organism: Myrica gale; assembly: GCA_963930655.1. Taxonomy (NCBI): domain Eukaryota; kingdom Viridiplantae; phylum Streptophyta; class Magnoliopsida; order Fagales; family Myricaceae; genus Myrica; species Myrica gale. Next base: position 10,361,549 of record OZ005612.1, on the reverse strand, counting down.
TTGATCTGGCTCACAGATTGGAAGAGGCAAGAGTGGAGATAGATGAGGGCTAGACAGAAGAATATGATGAGATAGTTATCATGCAGGCAGTAATGGAGAGGGCGATGCAAGAGCAACAGTAGCATTTAAAGGAGCAACATCAACATTTAGAGGAGCAACAACTCAAGCAACATGCAAAGCAAGAACAGAGGTTCCAATGATTGCTACAAGAAATACATGAGCAGATGATGAAACACATAAGGAAGGTGACATCGCATTTCACGCTCCGATGTAGATTTGGGTATACTATTTATTTCGGACTTGATTTCGATTATTTATTTTATTTACTATTATGTCAATAAGATATTTATAGACCATTATAAATTTTATCCTACTTTTAGTATAATGTCTTCATATTCATGTTTAATTTTATTTTAAATATATAATTAAATAAATTAAATTCATAAATTTTCTATTATAATTTAGAACTGTCAGGATGGATTAATAACGTTCAGACGTTCAATTGATATGTCATTTGAGAAATATGTTGCCTATAAATTGAACGTCTGAACGTACCTTTGGTTAGTACTTGTGAAACTTAAGGCAAGATCATCAATAGAACCAAACTCACCTTCAACCTTTACCAACTCTTCCTAACTTCACTTCCTTCAAAGTTTCGGTCCACCCTCCTTAGAAATGTCCAAGCTTGATCAAAAGGAGGTTCTATGGTGGTTAAGAGAATATGGTAAGCTTGAAGGGAAATGATGTCAAATGGTTAGAGTTTTCAAGGAAGGAAATGTGTTTGCACCAAGAGAGATTTTTGTCCACAACAAAAGAGGTTTGAACTTGGATTTTAGAATGGGATTTGGAAGGCAAGAAGAGTATGGTTTAGAGTGCAAGAGGAAAAAGGAACAAACCTTGAACTTGAGTGTATGGTTCGGCTAAGAGTAGAAAAATGGGAGAGAGTTGAGAGAGCTTGCAAGTTTCGGCCAAGTGCTTGAAATGGGAGAGAATGGAGTGCATGAATGGTTTGGCCAAAGCTTTGCAATGATAGGTGTGAGAGAATGAGTCTCCCAAGGAGAGTAATTGCTATGACATAAAGCTTGAGAGAGTGAATTGACAAGAGAGAGAAATTAAAAGGAAAAATGGTGAAGGGGGGGGGCCTTGGTCGACAATCACATAAACCTTCCCTCTCTCTTTCTTCATCTTTTCACCACATCAAATCTTGTCTCCTTAGCAAAGCTTGTATTTGAATTACATCATTCTCTCTCCTCACATGAGTCCATCGACAATCACTCATTCTCCCTTGCTTTTCTCTTCTCTTTTTTACTTCCATGTGTTGTCTTATCACTTCTTACACTTCTTACACTTCACATGGCCTAACTTTATGGCTTTTCAAATTCACTTCTACCCCTTTCACGTAAATGCCTTGCCCTTTGCATAGTTTGGTTGCTTTCCAACAAACCTAGTTACTTCCACATTAAATTGCATCCAACTTTCAACTTGGTTTTCTCTCTCACCTAACTTATCACTTCATAAGCTCTCTTGCTTATCTAATCCATTCCAATAGCTTATCACCTCATAAGCATGATATCTTATCATGTGATAATGGCCCTAGCCTATCTCTACAATAATCACAAGGTCTTATCACCCTAAAAGTTTCCTAACCTATCATCATGCTTGCTTATCACTATGATAAGCAAGTGTGCTTATCAATTAAATCTTCTCTTAGACTTATCACATAAATACATAGCTTATCATTGAATATTCAAATGGAAATTCTATTAATAATATAGGCCACATGGTAATAATACATGTCACATATGAAAGATATAAAAATATTCAATCCATGTTTTCAAAAGAATTCCATCATTTAATCCATTAATCATTTTCGGCTTATACAAGAAATTCTTAAATCATAATTCAAATTCTATGGTCCATGAAACATATTAAGAGAGAAACTTACTTGCAAATTTCGGCTCCTAAAATAAATATAATTTAAACTTGCATAAAATGACATTAAAATTATTTAAAGAGATTTTATGGAATAAAATCCCATTTTAATCGAAATACCATAACATAAGGATTAGGCCATACATTGGCCGAAAACATAGCCCCATGAAGAAATAAAAGCTATTACATTGGAAAATAAAAGATAATACATAAGGAATTACGTAGGAGAAAATCGGGGTCTCACATTAGGGGTATCACATCCTCTCCCACTTAAGATCAATTCCATCCTCGAAATTGCTTAAGTTTCAAAATTAAAGAGATTTTCAAAGTTGAAGAAATTTTAAAAAAATATTCATTTTGCTAACTCTTTCTTGGGCATTTCTTCCTTTTTGACATCGGGGTAGCTCTTTACCGCTTCTTCCTCATCTATATCAGACCCTTCTTTAGGATCAGACTCATTATCCTCAACATTTGACATCTAACAATTAAAGGTTTTCCAACAGATTCAATTCACAACCAAGAGTGCCTCTGGAGTCTTACAAATGGCTCTACACTTAGGTTCTACAAACTTCCTCTTTAACACAGAGTTCTCAACCTTTCTCTTTTCGACTTCATCTGATGTATCAGAAATCATATCAAAGATCCATGTAATTCCTTGAATATGTTAGAATCCTTAAAAAATGTACTCATAGCATCCATTGCCGTCGGTTATTCAAACAACTAGGGATATTTTACTTCTTTTGTTCAAGTTTCTAAACTAATTTACGATCTTCCTTTTAATCAATAACCATTTTAAAATAAGTCTTCCGCTAAGAAAATTTGAGGGCATTTAAGCGATCCTAAGAAATTTTAATTTGCGGTAATCCTCGATTTTTGTGCATGCGATTACTATACTCGAGTCGAGGGGGTAAGTACCGGCACGGGGTGTGACATGTCCTCAAAGAGGAGACTCCTCAACTTTCCTTAGCCAAAGCCACTCAAGAACAAAGAGTTGCTTTTAAAAAGTGGCATGAGGTAGATGAATTAGCTCATTGTTATATGTTGGCGTCTATGTCCAACCTATTGCAAAAGCAATGTGAGGGCATAGTGACAACTAAAGAGATACTTATATATCTCTAGGAGCTATTAGGAGAGTAAAATCGTTCGACACTCCAGCAAGTTATGAAACTGCTGATGACCACCAAAATGGTGGAAGGTGCCACAGTCCGGGAACATGTCCTGGAGATAATATCTTTCATCACGGTACAGAAATAGACGGCGAGACCAAGGTTGGAGATATTGGCATTTCTGCCTAAATCGTTCAACCAGTTTGTATTAAACTATAATATGATGTTATAGCACATGTTGTCATGCCCCAAATGCTATCCCGAAGGGCTAATGACAGCCGCGAGCAATCTCGAGAGAATGCTCCAGCGAACTTAATCATACTTAACAGCGGAATTATAACTGAGAGAGACGAGCCAAAGGAATCTTCATAACTTGACTTACATAAATGACCTCAAAAGAAGAGTAACATCTTAGATACATAATACAGAATCTAAACATTTCCTAAATGACAGACCACATCGATCAATAGTCACTAATACCAAAATACATAGAATTCTTCTCTCTCAAGACAAATAGTCTTCCTGACTGCTTTCACCTGGAACATCTGGAATGATACATTTTGAAAATGTGAGTCAAAAGACTCAGTAAGGGAAAATGTGAACTTGTAAATATGAGCTTATGACTTGAACATGAAAATCATGAATGATCATGAAACTTAATGTGCATGCATGCTTCATGTTTGCATATGCACATGCTCTTGCTCTTGAAAACATTTACTTGTACATAAATTGACACTTGGTCCTTGAAAAGAATTTCTTTCTCATCTAGTGGGCTACTTACGCTCCATTTAACCCCTGAAGTCAGGGTTGTGCGTTCGCACCAAAATCGTCCCCTCCTTCACTTGGAAACATGACATTTGGTCGAGCTAGCCTTTGAAGTGGCCCCAGGCTTGATGGCTAGACACGACCCTGGGAGGTCAACACCTTCTCTCAATCGTCCTTCAGTGTGGTTGCACAGACCTCATGGACTTACCCAACCTTCACGTAAACGTCCTTCAGTATGGGTGTCCTAGGTAACAACCACCCTTCACGTAAACGTCCTTCAGTATGGATGTACCTTCTTAACTTGGTACGATACCGACCAGAGCCCCTTAACTTAACTTATCATAAAAACTCTCATACTTTCATTTGCACAAAAACTTATTTTCTTTCAAGAAATCATGCAAATGCTTGATAACAATGAGTGTTCATGCTTGCTTATATTGCCATGCTTGTTCGTGAAAAACCATGCTGTGTATCATCCCAGTTTTCATAAAAACGTAAGTTTCTACTTACTTCCACTTACCTCGGTCTTCTTGAGTTTTGATGTGAGGCTTCGCCTACAAGCGAGTTACATAGTCACTTAGACACTTAGGGAACTAATCATACAGACATACGAAGCACTTATAAATTGAAAGTTCAATAGCAACCCAAGAGGGGGGGTGAATTGGGTTCCAAAAATTTATACGATTGCAAAGAGACTTAAGCATATACAGAAGAAAAGACAAAAGATTAATGAACAACAATATATGCAAAATTAAGGAGAAAAAGAGATAGAGAGATAACACCGTGTTTTTAGGTGGTTCGGCCAATCCTTGCCTACGTCCACCCCCAAGGCTATAGACTTCCTTGGGCTTCCCTTACTATAATCGAATAGCAAGTACACCTTAGCTTCTGGGGTGCTAAGGAACCGTTACAAAGCATTTTTAAAGCTCACGCTTAAACTTTCACAAATCCTCACAACCTAGAGGATTTCTTCTACTCTCACAAGTAGGACCCAGTGTTTACCCAACACTCTCAAGCTTTAAATGAAGTGGGTACAATGGAAAACTCAAGTATTGGCTCTTAAAGCTGAATTTACAAGTGAGTGGCACACGGGTAGGAGAGAGAGTGGTTTTATAATATAGAAGACTCGAAAAATATGATGGTGAAATGGAAGGCCTTCTCAAAGGATGCGGAACTTTACTCTTCTCCGTGCTTTCTCTCTTTTCTCAAAAGTTAGGTCACGAAGTTATTGCCAATGTCGTGCAAGTAGGTGAGAGAGCTTGTTTCTTCAACTACTGGTCTTGAATTTAAACAAAGTCTTCTTCAACGGTCGGTGGGGTAGGTGAGAAGGCCGTTGGAAAGTTGCCCGTGAAATGAGGGGCAAATAAATGCGTCTGATTGCTTTCCGGAAAATCCTCAATTTCGTGAGATGTGCTGACACATCTAATAGTATGTGTTGACACCTAGAAAAATGAGCAAAAAGTGAGTAATCGGGAGTTAGTGCAATGTGTCGACACCATGTCACATATGTGTCGACACCATGATTTCCAGTCTCGGGAGTAAGTGCAATGTGTCGACACATGTCATGTATGTGTCGACACCATGATTTCCAGTCTCGGGAGTATGTGCAATGTGTCGACACATGTCCTGTATGTGTCAACACCTAAACATCCTGGAAGAAAAAAATCAGATTTTTTAAGCTTCAAAACCATTTAAAGACCTTTTAAAAGATTTCCACAAAGGAGAAAAGTTTGTTACAACAAGCGTAATGATGCTTAAGTGATTCTAAGGAAGTCTTAGTTAGAGAACATTAATCCATTTGAGATAAAACTTGGAAATGATGGATTTGACAAAGTTAAAATAAAAAAGTCTTCAATCATAGAGAATTTTGTTATCATCAAAATCATTTAAGGATTGTTTGCAAAACAACCTTGGGCTAACAATCTCCCCATTTTTGATGATAACAAAACCACATTAAAAACAACAATTTGCTAATAAATGGAAAAGCTCCCCCTGAGAACAAGTAGGAGTTTTTCATACATTTTTAGCAAAGAGACTTTAGGATTTTAAAATTTTTTTTGCAAGAGTTCCCTTTATAAGTGGAGGTTTCCCATAATTTAAAAACAAGATACAATACTTCTATATCAACCTCCAATCCACCCAAACTTCAAAAAAAAATACCAACCAGAACACAAGACTTCAAATGAAAGGATTTCGAGGTTTAGAACGAATACCTGGAAGCAAGTCTCAATTTTCCTCAATGAAGTGCACAAAGATAAGCACTTCTCAAATATCTTATAGATACCAATGATATATGCTAATGAGATAGGCAATATGTATAAGCATAAAACAATAGATTCTCATTTAGAAGATAATTATCAGAGATACCCCTTTGAAGAGAAAAGTACATCGAAGATAATAATAATTACAAGTTACAAGATTAGTTCAAACAATCAAAAAGAGAACAAATAGAGATAAGTACGACAAAAGGAATGTTCTCTAAATGAGCTAAAGTTCAGCACTAATACACTTTCTCCCCCTTTGGCATCATCAAAAGGAGATAAAGAAGGAGGTCAAGTAAGAAGATTATGGAAAACCAAGAGGAGGAGGAGGATGATCCACATCAAACTTCTTCAGCCAATTAACCCAAGTGGTGGAGAACCAATACGTCCATCTGATCACCCGGGGAAGAAGATTTCGATCTGCATCCAAATGAATCTCTGTGGCCTTTATCACATCATCAGCGGTGGACTGCATAGTGGTCTTGAGAATTTCAGAAGTGGAGGCAAATTCATCAATGGTTCGTCGGATTACATTGCTGGCCACATGAATACTATTGCTGACTTGATGTTTGAGATTCCTCATGTCCTTAGATAGGACCTCAAAATGTTGGGAGTGCTCAGCAAGGATTTTCTTGATGTCATCGAGCCCGGTTTTCATAGTAAATGCCAAATCCTCCATGGCTTTTCCCAAATTCTTCTGTTCTTGCTTAATCTCATCTATGGAGACTTCGAGAGAGTTCAAATGAGACTGATGAAAGCTACCAGCAACAGCCTTCCGAGAAGAATATCCAAAAGGTGGAGGGGAAATTAAAAGAGGAGTATGCTCCTCAAAGGGAGTTCTTTCAGCGGTTTCAGCGTCGTCTTCATCAGTACTATCTTCTCCAGATTCCAAACCCGTTGTATCGGATTTTTGGGGTGTCATAACACTTTTCTTCACCCAATCCCCCATCTTCATTTTGTATAAAACCCATTAGTTTAAGAGTTTTTTGATTATACCCTTTGGGTTTTTCTCTAACAGCCCCAATTAGATTAACATTAAGAGCTTGAAAAACATGAGTGAAAAAGGGTAGCCCTTGTCTCTTCTTCTCATGGGCAGCTTTCATATTAACATCAAATGCCCAAGATTCATACATGTTCGGGTAATCAAACAATACATAATGAACATTTTCAAATACGTAATGTACTCAAATTTACCAGTCCTTAGTAAAATGATATTGCACACCATATGATGCAATATTCTTCTATGAACAGTAAGGGTACTGGCAGTTGGCTTAATCATAGTTTCTAGGGTTGGATTATCCAATACCACCCTAAGAATATCAAGTGGCTCTATTTCAGACATCCCCATCCAACTATAGGCATCAAAAAATTTCTTTCCATCATTGGGGGCAGAGACCAAGTTGTTTAGAGCATTGACAGATAAATCTAAGTGCTTGCTATTGACATAACTTGTGACAGTCTCAGATTGAGAGAATTGAAGATTGGCATACACCATTTTCACTAGATATACATAGCACTCAACCTTTAAATTGACAAATGTACTCCATCCTTGATATTCAAACATTGCTCTAAAATCAAACCCACTGTCATCAAACCATTTGAAATTTGCCCAACGTCCAGCAATCACTTTTCTACCTCTAAAATCTTGTACATATCTATTTTTACAGAGACCTGACCTGTAATGTAGGCCTCGGTAGCTGGCATTACTTCTTCAGCAGTCTTCCCTTTCTTTCGTGCCCTAGAGCTGACTGAAGATGGAGTCTGAGGATTGGATCGCTTAGAGCGACTGGAGGACATCTTGATAGGGGCAACGGGAGTTGTCGGTGGTAAGGGTTTGAGAGGAGGCTGGACAGTGAGGAGATTTCGTGGGGAAGAAAGAAATTTGCACGGCTTGAGTGAGATAGAGAGGTCTGTGAAGAGAGAAAGGGGAAAAATGTGCTGACTTTGCCCTAAGAGATATTTATATAACACGCAGGTACTTCATTTTTAAAAACACTGTGCCCGATATATGTGTCGACACATAGGAGCTATGTGTCGGCACATTGCACATATACCCGAGAGCCATTTTGAAGAGCTCAAGAACTGAAGCCGAAGTGTCGACACATGGAGTTATAAGTGTCGACACATGCTTTCTTGGTGCAAAGTGCCACGAAAACCAGATGTGTTGACACATGGATTATCAAGTGTTGGCACATACCATACACAAAGAATTTCCAGAGAATATCAATTAAAGACATCATGAAGCATTTTGGCATATATATTCTAAACAAGTTCTAAGCACTTAATGAAGCATAGTCAAGACAACAAAACAAGCCTATACCAACACATTAATCCAATGGAAATCTCATTCCTATCTCTTGTCGAATAAAACAAAATCTATCCTCATGAGGGGTTTTGTGAAAATATCAGCAATTTGAAGATCAGTGCTTACAAATTCAAGAACAATATCCCCTTTTTGAGCATGATCACGAATGAAATGATGTTTGATCTCAATGTGTTTTGTCCTAGAGTGTTGAATTGGATTTTTTGAAAGATTTATAGCACTAGTGTTGTCACATTTTATTGGGATGAGAGAATAGTGAAGATTAAAATCTTCCAACTGTTGTTTCATCCACAATATTTGTGTACAACAATTGCCTACGGTAATATACTCGGCTTCCGTAGTTGATAAAGCTATGGAATTTTGTTTCTTGCAACACCATGATACTAGTGAAGGGCCAAGAAATTGGCAGGCACCACTAGTACTCTTTTTATCAATTTTGCAACCAGCATAATCCGCATCCGAGTATCCTAGTAAGTTAAAATCAACACTTTTAGGATAGAACAAACCAAGATTTTGAGTACCAACAAGATATCTAAAGATTTGTTTAACCGCAAGGAGATGAGATTCCTTAGGACATGATTGATATCTTGCACACATGCACACACTAAACATTATATCCGGTCTACTAGCGGTAAGGTAGAGTAGAGAGCCAATCATACCTCGATATTTTGTTTGGTCCACATCCTTACCTTTCTCATCTTTTTCCATTTTTGTGGTTGGACTCATAGGTGTGCTCATTGGTTTCGAATTTTCCATAGAGAATCGTTTGAGCATATCCTTAGTATACTTTGCTTGATTGATGAAAATCCCCTCATTGCTTTGCTTTATTTGGAGTCCAAGGAGATAGTTCAATTCTCCCATGAGGCTCATCTCAAATTCACCTTGCATTACTCGAGAAAACTCTTGACACAAGAATTCATTAGTAGATCCGAAGATTATATCATCCACATAAATTTGAACAATTAACAAATCATTGTTTTTCTCTTTAGTGAAAAGAGCAGTATCAATTTTGCCTCGTGAAAAACCATTTTCAATGAGAAAGAAGCTTAACCTTTCATACCATGCTCTAGGTGCTTGTTTCAATCCATAAAGAGCTTTTGAGAGCTTATACACATGGTCACTAAGCTTTTCATTTTCAAAACCCGGTGGTTGCTCAACATATACTTCTTCCGTAAGAAATCCATTTAAGAAAGCACTTTTTACATTCATTTGAAAGAGTTTAAAATCTTTATAACAAGCGAAAGCAAGTAACATACGAATGGATTCTAAACGAGCAACTGGAGCAAAGGTTTCATCAAAATCAATTCCCTCTTCTTGATTGTAACCTTGGGCTACCAATCTTGTCTTGTTTCTCACTACAACCCCGGATTCATCCATTTTATTTCTAAAAACCCATTTTGTACCAATAATTGGATAATCCTTGGGTCTAGGAACTAGATTCCATACTTGGTTTTTCTCAAATTGTTTTAATTCCTCTTCCATAGAATGGATCCAATTTTCATCATCTTTAGCCTCAACAAAAGTCTTAGGCTCAAGTTGAGAGATTAAAGCAAGATTATTAGCTTGATGAAGAGAGGATCGAGTCCTTACCCCTGTTTCAACATTACCAATAATTTGTTGGATAGGATGACTCTTGACATACTTCCATGATTTTGGTAGGTCATCATTATCTTGTTGAGACTCTTTTTGAAGCTTTTGAGGTTCTTGTTCTTGCACAAGTGTCTCCTCCTTGTCTTTGTCCATTGTGAGCTTTTGAACTTCTTTGTTAAGATCTACAATATCTTCATCATCTTTTCTCACAAGAAAGTTAGATTCATCGAAGACAACATGAATTGATTCTTCTACAATTAAGGTTCGTTTATTAAAAATACGATAAGCTTTGCTAGAGGTTGAATAACCAAGGAATATACCTTCATCTGCTTTTGCATCGAACTTACCCAAGTTGTCCTTATTGTTGTTGAGCACAAAACATTTGCAACCGAAAATGTGAAAGTAGCCAATATTGGGTTTCCTTTCATTCCATAGCTCATATGGAATTTTCTTAAGAATAGGTCTAATTATGCAACGGTTCATAACATAACAACTTGTGCTAACTGCTTCTGCCCAGAAATAGTCAGGTAAGTTGCTCTCACATAGCAAGGTTCTAGCCATCTCTTAAAGAGTCCTATTCTTCCTCTCTACAACACCATTTTGTTGAGGAGTTCTAGGAGCCAAGAAGTTATGGTTAATACCATTCTCACCACAAAACTTTTCAAAGGAGGAATTTTCAAATTCTTTTCCATGATCACTCCTTATGCTAGAAATAACAAAACCTTTTTCATTTTGAATTCTCTTGCTAAGTTTTTCAAAAGCATGAAAGGCTTCATCTTTATGAGCTAGGAATAGAACCCATGTGTATCTACTGAAATCATCATCAACAACAAAGCCATAACGTTTACCTCCCAAACTTAGCATTCGGGTTGGACCAAATAAATCCATGTGTAGTAGTTGAAGTGGTCTGGAAGTGGACACAATATTTTTGGGTTTAAAGGAAGTTCTGACTTGTTTGCCTTTTTGACAAGCTGCACAAATTTTATCTTTTTCAAAAATAAGATTAGGCAAACCCGAAACAAGATTCCGTTTGGCTAATTTTGAAATCAAGTCCATGCTTGCATGAGCAAGCCTTCTATGCCACACCCAACTATCTTTGTCATTTAGAGCAGAAAAACATTTTAAATTTTCTGAGGAAATATTCTCTAAATGAACAATATACACATTTTCAGATATATGTCCAACAAATAAGGCTTTCTTGCTTTCAATGTTCTCAACAAGGCACTTTGATGATTCAAAAATGACTCGGTTACCCTTGTCAAATAGTTGACTAATACTTAATAGATTATGCTTTAATCCATCAACAAGAAGCACATTTTCAATAATGAGATTAGGATACGTACCAATGCTACCAATGCCAAGTATTTTTCCTTTGCTATTATCACCAAAGGTGACCGAACCCTTTTCTTTGAGATACAAAGAACTGAACCAACTCTTGTCTCCGGTGATGTGCTTGGAGCATCCACTATCAAGGAACCAATGTTCCTTTGTTTCTTTGGACTTCAAGCACACCTGCAAAAGGAATCAACTTTTGATTTTTGGTACCCAAATCTTTTTGGGTCCTTTGGTGTTAGAATTAAAATCTTTCACCTTATCCTTTTGAATCCATACAAATTTGATTCCTTGAGAGGATTTCTTTCTAGTTGGACATGTGTGTGAAATGTGTCCAATTTTTTCACAAAAGTTACACATAGTAAATGATGGAGATGATTTTGTGATCATATAGGAGTAAGACTTTTGATCATTGAAAGAGTCATATCCAATGCCACTTTTGTTGAAGCAACACCTTTGTGAGCCAAGAAGAATTTCAAGATTTTGCAAGATCTTTAGTAAGAGAATCAACTTTTTCTTTTAGAAGAATGTTTTCTGATTTTAAAACTCTTGATTCTTCTTGTATAGCACTCACATTTTCATTTTTGGCTCTTACAATATTTTCTTTTAGAGAGTCATTTTCTTGAATAAGAGTTTCATGGTTCTTTTTGAGATAGCAATATTTTGAGAATAGATTTTTCAATTCAAGGTATTGTTCATTAAAATCCTCTTGTAGATCATCAAAGGAAAACAAGGAAGTTAAAGATTCTTGTATCTCTTCTTCATCATCCCTTCCCATGAAGCATAGATTTGCAACTTCTTCAACGTCACTATCGCTATCACTATCATCGGATTCTCCCCATGCAGCCAAGAATGCTTTCATCTTATCTTTGAAATTCTTGGATTTGTTTTGAGATTCAAGATTGGGGCAATCTGAATTTATGTGTCCCGGCTTTTTGCATCCAAAGCAAATGATGTCATTCTTCTTGCTACAATCTCCTTTGTAGCTTTTTCTTTGAAACCTTCTATCTCCTTGTTTCTTCCGAAAGAACTTCTTGAATCTTTTGGTGAATAATGTCATTTCTTCATCGTCTTCAAAAGACTCATCATCACTAGAGCATGAGGCTTTCAAGGCTATTCCTCTTTTTTCTTTAGTTTCTACCTCATCTCCCTTTATTTGATTCATTTCGTGCGTCATGAGAGAACCCATGAGCTCATCCAAGGATAGCTTTGTCAAATCTTTGGCTTCTTGAATGGCGGTGACCTTGGGTTCCCAAGCTTTTGGTAAGCACCTGAGAATTTTTCTTACCATCTCAACGTTAGTATATTCTTTGCCAAGAGATTTAAGGCCATTTATGATATCAGTAAAACGAGTAAACATGGATGAGATAGATTCATCGGATTTCATTTTAAAGAGCTCATAACTATGAACAAGCATACTGATTTTGGTTTCCTTAACTTGATTAGTACCTTCATGAGCTACTAGAAGTTTGTCCCAAATTTCTTTTGTGGTCTCATAACCGGAAATACGATTAAACTCATTTGAGTCTAGAGAACAATATAATACGTTCATAGCTTTTGAATTTAAGGACATGAGCTTCAAATCATCATCATCAAAATCTTTTTCATCTTTCAGAACACCCTCCTTGTTTCTAGGAAATCTAGGACCATTTGAAATTATTCTCCATAAGTCATAATCTACAGCTCGGATGTAGATTCTCATTCTAGCTTTCCAATAATTATAGCAGGTCCCATTAAAGAGAGGTGGTCTATTGGTGGATTGACCTTCAGCCAATGAGGTAGTAACTAGGGTTGCCATAAAGAGAGAGAAACCTCAGCTCTGATACCAATTGAAAGTTCAATAGCAACCCAAGAGGGGGGTGAATTGGGTTCCAAAAATTTATACGATTGCAAAGAGACTTAAGCACATACAGAAGATAAGGCAAAAGATTAATGAACAACAATATATGAAAAATTAAGGAGATAAAGAGATAGAGAGATAACACCGTGTTTTTAGGTGGTTCGACCAATCCTTGCCTACGTCCACCCCAAGGCTATAGACTTCCTTGGGCTTCCCTTACTATAATCGAATAGCAAGTACATCTTAACTTCTGGGGTGCTAAGGAACCATTACAAAGCGTTTTTAAAGCTCACGCTTAAACTTTCACAAATCCTCACAACCTAGAGGATTTCTTCTACTCTCACAAGTAGGACCCAGTGTTTACCCAACACTCTCAAGCTTTAAATGAAGTGGGTACAAGGGAAAACTCAAGTATTGGCTCTTAAAGCCGAATTTACAAGTGCTGCACACGGGTAGGAGAGAGAGTGGTTTTATAATATAGAAGACTCGAAAAATATGATGGTGAAATGGCAGGCCTTCTCAAAGGATGCGGAACTTTACTCTTCTATATGCTTTCTCTCTTTTCTCAAAAGTTAGGTCACGGAGTTATTGCCAATGTCGTGCAAGTAGGTGAGAGAGCTTGTTTCTTCAACTATTGGTCTTGAATTTAAACAAAGTCTTCTTCAACGGTTGGTGGGGTAGGTGAGTTGGCCGTTGGAAAGTTGCCCGTGAAATGAGGGGCAAATAAATGCGTCTGATTGCTTTCCGAAAAATCCTCAATTTCGTGAGATGTGCTGACACATCTAATAGTATGTGCTGACACCTAGAAAAATGAGCAAAAAATGAGTAATCGGTAGTTAGTGCAATGTGTCGACACCATGTCACATATGTGTCGACACCATGATTTCCAGTCTCGGGAGTAAGTGCAATGTGTCGACACATGTCCTGTATGTGTCGACACCATGATTTCCAGTCTCGGGAGTATGTGCAATGTGTCGACACATGTCCTGTATGTGTCGACACCTAAACATCCTGAAAGAAAAAATCAGATTTTTTAAGCTTCAAAACCATTTAAAGACCTTTTAAAAGATTTCCACAAAGGAGAAAAGTTTGTTACAACAAGCGTAATGATGCTTAAGTGATTATAAGGAAGTTTTAGTTAGAGAACATTAATCCATTTGAGATAAAACTTGGAAATGATGGATTTGACAAAGTTAAAATCAAAAAGTCTTCAATCATAGAGAATTTTGTTATCATCAGAATCATTTAAGGATTGTTTGCAAAACAACCTTGGGCTAACATAAATGTTCTCGGTTTTCCGAAGTTCATATCTTGAAAATATGGTTTTATTTACAAAATATTTCTTTAAACTTGCTTTCATAAAACAATTAAACATATGCATCAAACAACTCCAACAAGATTGCTGATGAGACTACTATATATCCCACTTATAATCAATTAAGTACACTGATTCTTCCCATCGACATCATTGATTTCAAAGCCTATTCATGAAATTCAGCAACAACATTACATACTAAGAATTCTAAGCCAAAACAACAACTTATAATATGTCTAACTTAATCTCCTTGTTCTATACATTTACCAACCCTAATGTCTATCAATTCTACCAACTTAGCCTCCTTTTCTCTTATAGACTTGCTGTTCTAATCAATATTATCAACCTACTCCTTAACATCAAACAACCCATAAGAAACCTAACAAAAGATACATCCCATGCCATGGGGCAGCAGCACCATTCGGCTCCCATGAACCCTTTCTTCCATTTTCATAATACTATCTTAAGTTAACATTATCCAATCCCACTTGCCCCTGGGTTTAGGCCACTGACCGAAACCTATATACATCCTAAATCTCCATGCTTTCATATTCAAGATCTAGGTTACAACAGCAACATTACAGCACTTAAAATCAAGGATCTTAACTTTAAATTTCACATGGAACTAGTCAACCTTCCAAAACTCATCACAACATAATATCCAACATCTTCCAAGCACTTCAACTAGCCAACCCGTCGCCACTAACATCATCATCCATCTTTAATCACATGTATGGACAACAATGTACCCATACTATCACGTTACTACCACTAACAGATCCATCTTTCACATTACAAGCATCATTTCAAGCTTAGCTCATTCGGCCAAACAACAATGTGTTCAGATCCACACAAAACATTACATGCATTTTCAATCTCCAAACAACAATGTGTTCAAATTCCTATCTAATCTAACCCATGGCCAGATCACAGCAAGATCATGACTAATATCGCATTTCAAAAGCAAAAATCTAAGATTATCACAAACACTTCATTCGGCCACAACTAACATTACATGCATGCATCACATTTCTATCTTCTCTCATTGCACATCCAAGATTCTGACCCCATCCTACAACAGTTTCTCAACAACAACATATTCCCTTTATATGCAAGAAGATTTTTCAAGGGAAGGACATTAAACATAGGTTCGGCCAACATAGAACATGCATGATAACAAATCCAACAACAACTACATTAACACTTCCTTTATCAACCTGTGGCCTTAATCCTTTCCTCCATCACCTTCTCAACATCACAACCAAAATCAGATCCATGATTCAAGCATTTTCTAAAGGAAGAATGAACACAAGAAAGAAAAGCCCATTCGGCCAAAACAGAAAGTCTTTCCATGAAGGGCCGAACCTTACCTTACCTTAGGAGTTATAGCTAGACACTAGTGATGGCAAAAGAACACCTAGCATTAGGACACACATGGTTAGAGTCTAAAAGAAAAGAGAAAATCTCAAGGAGGAAGAATAAGGGTCAGATTTCCCTTACCTTGCTTTTCTCTTAGGATTTCTTCTTCTTCCTATTCGGTTCAAGCTTCCCCTTCTCCCCTATCTCTCGGGTTCTCTCTTGTGTGACTAAAATGGGCTGAGTGTGAGCAAGATGGGTGCTATGATAAAGCTGAAGGTGAGGTGAGTGCAGCTGCTGAAAGTGGTTTGAGAGGGAAGAGAAATGCTATGGAGAAATGAAGAAATGTTTTCGGTAAATGAATGAGCTGAGTGAAGTGAGGTGATGCGAAATGGAAGAGGTGAGGTGAAGTGCAACTCAGCCAAGTGAACTTAGACTAGTTCACGGGCAAGGGCAAAAAGGAAACAATTCTTGTTTCCTCCGCCCATGCACATTGGCTGCATGGGCGGCAACCAATCATCTTCTCTTGCCATTTCATTTTGTCTTCTTCTCTTTATTTTCAAAGCCTACATGTGACTCCTAAGTTAGTTCACCCTAAGTGCACTTAACTATCATTTGACTAGCCTAATGAGACTTTATTATAACTTAGGATAAACTTAGAATAAATACAATATCATATAATATCATAGGTACATTTTTATGTACACCCTTAATTGCATTCAGCTACAAGGGAATACTTAGGTCATTATATCAAAATAAACACCTCAACAATTAATTGTAATCCAACAAATAAGGAATTCAGATAGAAATTACCTTAGAGAAATTCGGTCATGATGAACATAACAATTGTACTATCAAAACTTCACAACCATAATGAAAATACCATAATCATTTTAATATCTTACATTGGCCAAACAACAGCCCCTTAAAATTAGATTCAAGAACAAATACATAGCATAAATAGAAAAATGCAATACAGGGTCTCACACGTGCGATGAAATCTCTGGCAAATCAAAGGACAAAACACATAGAAAGAATATTCATCTTATTCGTGACTTTATGAATGGGGTGATGTATAGTGATGTCTAAAATAGCATTAGCTGAGAATATTGTAGGCTCGTTCACTAAATCGTTGACTCAGAAAATGTTTGAGAAGCATTTAGAGTCTATGAGTGTTAAGTACATGTATGACTGGTTCTCATTGCAAGTGGGAGATTGTTAGAATATTTGATATGCACAAGGCCCAACATTATCTGGAATATTTGATCTGTGAAGATCATCACCAAATGATTCAGTCAAAGCATAAGCACATAACAAGCAAACCTGTATAACTCTCTCAGGTCTAAGGACAACATAAGCCAATTGTGCTGAATACCATTCTCTACATCAATGATCATTTCCAAAAGGTATTCATATTCGATCTGGTTTAGTGCATGTACTCTTATATTGCACCCACTCGTCTGCTTAAGGTCACCACCTCAATAACGAAGTCCATCATTCTATCTTATAGAGGCACAACGAGTGTAGACCAATTTATACATTATCATGTATCTCGGTCTAAAAAAAAGAGTCAACAAGGATACAAAAAGTCATACTTCCCGCCTCCGATTCATTAATCATTGGCCTGACTTCTATACAAATTTGCTTAACAATATGACATCTTATGTCATTGTATGTACGCAAAATAGTATACAAGTGATTAATCATCAACAACAATAATTATCTCATAATTATTAAAAAATGATTTGTTTTGAGCGCATACATTTAACAAAATGAGACACTCAATATATCCATTGGACTAGAGTTATAGGAATTGAAATTGTCAAGGCCTTTGTGGCCCATTCACTCGCATTCTCTTAATGTTACGGAAGGGCATTTTTGTCCTAAATTTTAAGCACATAAGTTAAATTAAAAGAGCTGGAGATTAGCAGGCAAACTAGGGAAACAAAAAAAAGAGCTCTTTGCGCAAGCGATGGTGAAAGAGGACTGAAAAGAGAGAGAGAGGACTACTGAAGAGAGAAAGAGCTAGACATGAATAACCGATTGAGCTAATGACTTTTGGAGCATCGGATGGAGTTTGATTGGAAAGGATCTCTTGGAAAAAATCGAGCAGATTGCATAATGTTTTAGGAGGTGGCGGTTACAACTTTTCATTCATGCAGTTTTTCTTTGGCTGGAGCAATTTTTATTTGTTGAGATTGGTTTTGTCGTCCACTTTTTCCTTTGGGTTTTTACTTTCACGGTTGAGACGTTGTAGTTCTTTTCTTCTACGCTTTCAATTTACATTTAATTAATTCTCTTTTAATTAAAGAAAAAGTCATTTTGAGCCCTCTAACTACCAAAGTAATTTTAATAGGGGTCTAAACTACTAATCTTGACACATTGAGCCCTTCAACTTCTACATTTAATCAAATTGCGTCTAAAAATAAAACCTGAAGGTCAAAATATTCCCACGTGACTCATTCATAATACACATGGCACGAGTTTGATCGTTGGATCTTTTTTAGGGGCACAAATTGATGAAATTTTGTAGTTCGTGGGCTCAATGTGTTAAAAGTACTAGTTTAAACCCCTATTTAAAATTGCATTGGTAGTTAGAGGGCTCAAAATGACTTTTTCTCTGTTATTAATCTTGACGTTGGGTTTTACACTATAGGATACAATTAATTCTTTATTCAATTTCAATTTTTATGCACTTCACTTTTACATTCTACTACATTTGTTTTCTTTTCCCTTTCTCCAATTTTGTTTGTTTTGTTCTTTTCTCCCTTTAGGTTTTGTTGCTATGTTCTTTTCATCATAGGTTTTTTTGCTCTATTCTTTGCTATTAAGTTAGTTTTTTTTTCAAGTAATTATTATGTTTGGATGATGAGATTTCTTTCCTTTGGTATGAATGTTTTTACAAGAATGTGTAGCTAAATCTCTTCCATTTGAGCTATGGGTTTGGCATTGATTTATAATGAAATTGATAGAGATTCTTACTATTTTGATTGCAATTTGTAGGTTTTGGGGAATATATAATTTTGGCAGTTATTGATTCTCTTGCTTTTGATTCTATGTTGATGATTGACACATATAATCTGAATGTGTACAAAGTTTCAATTAGCTATTTCAAGTTTAATTTTATCTCCTCTTGCCATGAATTTACTTGATTACTTTGATTGGTCTCGAATGAATTCATTATACAGTTGTTGTAGATTTGAGTATCTAGGAAATCGATTTAATTGAGATAAGTTAGTAGTTTTCTTTTTCCATTTTAGCATAAATTTTAGTTTGTTATTCTTCTTTCTTTGATTTCGTTCGGGATTAGGTTGAGTTTGTGTTAATTTTGCCATTATATAACTTTTGATTTTGGTGTTAACTAAACTATTTGTTGAGTTTGAGCACTTTATCTAATTTTGTTAGTTTATTTTAGGTTTTAAGCTTGATAGTTCGTGTTACACCGAAACTATTGACCAAATTTAATGTATCAATACCTTGAGTAGTTGAACCTGCAAGTATACAGAAATTTGTAGTACTGAACAGAATTGAATCAACTGGAATTAAATTGTGTGATGAAGAATTATGATTGAAAAAATAAATAAAATAAAGAAAAATTATTTTGTTGATTTTTAGAGTTGATTTTAAGATTGCCTTAAAATAAACGAAAATAGGCAATAAAACTACAAAGGTTTTAAGGATTAATTTAAGAACTTGTGATGTCTTTGGTCAGTTATACTCAATTGGATAAGAATGATGATTCTCTCAAACTGGAAAATCTAACAATAAGCCCTGCAAAGAAATTCATATGATAGGATTTATGAATAGTAAATGGTTAGAAGATAAAACTTTAATTTCACATCACAGGGTAATAATAAAGCATTCAATGTATCCGGAAATTACAATGAATCAATATGAATATATCGATAAGAAATTAATCTACGACTATAGAACCATTCGATTAAACAAAAATCACATTATTACCCCGTAGATGATCAAAATAACTTCACAAGCTATTAAACTTCACCTTTAACCTTAGTAAGAGAGTTCTAGCTTGACATCTTCACAAAGAAAGCCATAAATTCCAAAGAAAAGTGTCTAACTATAAAAGCACAAAAAATGAAAAGTGTCAAAGTCTATGTTCTACACCAATTTTTATGTTCTCTAACATCAAGCGCGTGCATTTTTCACCCTCCAGATGCACAAATCTAGAAATCGTTGTGAAATCAAAATTTGTAGATAATGCAAAGTGTTTTCCAATGCCCTATAGATCGCATTATTTAGATGACTAATGAATTAGTTATGAATTTTCTAATGAACATGTCCACATACATGTATCTCTATCCTGATTTAATGTTATTTCCTTGAATTCAAATGTTATTTCCTTCCATCCAATCCCAAGATTGCATGAACAAGAGTCTTCCAAGCTCTCATGAACAAGAGTTGAATACGTTTTAGTTTTTCAAATTAATTTCGACTCCTGCAAAGAGATAAAATTATGTATTAGAACTCTTTTCCAATAAAACACATCCATTGAATTTGATTAAAAATCAAATGCTAATTTCATGGATTAACTAAAAATGAGTGTAAAATATTCCGAATAATAATGTTAATTATCCTACAATGAAAATTTAACTTTGATTCTAGTCTAGGCGTCCTTTGAAGTTAAATTTTAATTTCTATCTACCATTTTTAAAAAAAAAAAAATCAAATAAGTTGTTACCAATTTCTTCAAGTTGAACTCACTCTTTTCAAATATACAAAATCTCATCCCGGTTGAAAATGACTTTGGGAGTTCCCTTGATTATAACTTGACAAATTTTGCACTTGGAATTAGCCTTTTCAGAAGCAATCAAGTTTTTGGATCTGTTGCCATGGATGGAAGGTGCCTAGCTCGTGGTTTCATAGTTTTGTTTTGTGACATCTAACCTTGTTATTTTTGTTTTTTGTTTTTGGTCCTATGTTGGTTTGTTAGTTTCTTTAGGTTTTTTTGTGGTTGTTATTGTCTGTTTGGGTTCGGGATAACACAAACGGTTTGGTAAGATCTGAATCAGTTAGTTCCTCTGAATTTGAGTCCCTTTCTAGATATACCATTTGAAACCTAAAGCACCATGGATGAAAATCTATATAGAGAACTTGTTCAAAACATAACACTTAGAGATTACTTGTACCATGTTAGAACCAATATACCCTCATACATAATTCAACTTTTGAATGCAAATAATTTCAATTTCAAACCTTGGATGATACCCCTATACCTCATTTTCATGGAATGGAGTCTTAGAGAATATTTATTTGCATCTCAAGAAATTCGAAGGGGTATGTTCAACATTTGATCGTAATTGCACTAAAGAAGTTGTTACTCTGAAATTGTTCCCTTTTCTTTGAAAGATAAGGGTAAAAATTAGTTGAATCCCTTGAGACCTAGAACCATAGAAACAAGGCATGAAATGCAAAGTGAGTTTTTGAAGAAAAAATTTCCCATGGATAGAACCAATGCATTGAAGAATAAGATATTGAATTTTGCTTAGAAAAGTGCTCAGACTTTTTACCACATTTGGGAGAGATTGAATTTTTTTTTAAATGCTTGTCCTCACCATGGTTTTGAAAATTGGCATGTGATGTCAATTGCATTACTTAGGTTGGTGTTGCCTGCATTTGCGTAGCGGTCACATAGCTATCCCTTGCTCAATTGACCGAAGCATGGACCCTACCCACTTTGAGGCCTTGACCCACCAAATAGCCTACTTGACCACCCAGGTAGGTGTTGTCCAAGCTGATCTAATGACAGCTCGTCAAGAAAACAGGGACCTAACTTCTAGGGTTGAGACCTTAGAGTTCCCAATTCACCCATCTGACACAGAGAATTCTTATGCGCTCCATCATAGATGTCATTGTGACAGGAGAGATGACGGAATGCATTATAGGTATGACTGTAGACATAGGGATCACGACGGAGAGCAAGATCGCTACCGCCATTGTAACGAGTCTCCTCAACATCACGAAAAGTGACTCTTCAAAACCATTAAACAAGACGCTCATACATTTGTTGGCTCTCTAAATCCAGGGGTTATACTCAATTGATTAGGGATATGGATCGTTTATTTGAGTGGTATGGAGTGTCAGAGGATAGAAGAATGGAATTTGCGAGTTTGAAGTTAGTAAGTAATCCTTAACACCTTCAGTTTGAACTTGGGTTGACATAAAGCGTTGTTTTCAAGAGAAATACATTCTCTAATCTTACATGAGAAATTTGTTATCGGTGGAATGCCCACGGCAGAGTAACCGGTCCTTGACTGAATATGTGGCCTAATTTGATAAGTTTATGATGCGTTGTCACAAGTACTATAGATAGTGGTAGTTGTATTAATAAAATTTTTGGTACTATTGTTTCTCGTCTTGGGTTACAAGTAGTCCCTCACTCGAACTCCTATATTGTCTCGTGGGTTTATACTTCCTCCATAGCAATAAAGGAAGGTTGTCTTATGTCCATTCAATTCGAAGAGTACACGGATAATAGATGGTATGATGTTATCCTTGTGGATGTAGGTCATTTATCCTTGGTTGCCCATGTTTGTTCTTGTCACGCCCCGAACGCTAGCCCGAAGGGGGTTAATGACAGCCGCGAACATTCACTCAATGAATGTTCCAGCGTTTTCTCTTAATCTTGCAGCGGATATATTTTTTTTTACACAAAAACACCTACAACTGAGAGAGATGGGCCAAAGAGATTTACATAAACTTCAACTTACACAATTGACTACAACGGCAATAGTGAAAGCATCCAAATTTACATGTCATGTCTGCATGGCTGAAGTACAAGTCCTAAGGGATTCCAACAAAACCTTTATATGGACCTACTCATAACATATATGTAATACATCTTGAATTCTTATACACATAACATAGACATTCACAGGATGCCTGATAAGCGTTCTTAGTACTTCCTATGAACTCTTCAACTTCTGTTTCTGATAACCACGACTAAGATACTAGACATCAAAAACCTTGAACTCTACTAGTCCGAGTAACCCATGACCACCACACAACGGAGGCTCATGTCGACTCTTCAAAATTTCATCTAACCTTTTATGAAACAACAAAGAGAGATGAGGACGTTCCCATCGGTCCCTCTTCTAGATTTTCCCACCTGAATTGTTATCTGGAATGATACAATTTAAAACATCTGTGAGTCGAAAGACTCAGTAAGGAATTATAATTAAAACATGAGCTTGAAATCATGGTTTGGAAATATGAACTTGAAATCGTGAGTTTGAAACCATGAACTTATTCTTTGAACTCATAATCTTGAACTTGAAATCATACACTTGCTTTTAAACTTGAAATCATCATGAACTCGATATCATAATGAACTTAAAATCATAAGCATGCACTTGACTTAAAATCATAAGCATGCGCTTAAACTTGAAATAATTACAAACTTGAAATAATTACAAACTTGAACATAATGTAATTCAAGTACAACTTGAAATATCATGAGCTTTAACTTGAAATAATCATAAACTTGAACTTTAAATATCATGTATACGTATGTAATTCATGCATGATCATGAATCGTGATGCACGTGTATGCCTCATGATTGCATATGCACATGCACTTGCTCTTGAAAACATCTCTTATACTTATAAAGCTCTTTCTTTTGGAAAATCTTTTCCATTCTTATCCTATGGGCTACTTGAGCTCCATTTACCCCTGGCATCAGGGTTGTGCGTTCCCGTTGGAACTGTCCCCTATTTCCCTTGGGGACCTTACATATGGTCAAGCTAGCACACCTTCTCGCATTCGTCCTTCAGTGGCTAGACATGACCCTTGGAGGTTCACACCTTCTTGCAAGCATCCTTCAGTGTGATTGCACATACCTCCTGGACTACCCATCCTTCTTGCAAGCATCCTTCGGTATGGGTGTCCTTGGTGACATCCACCCTTCTCGTAAACGTCCTTCGGTATGGATGCACCTTCTTGACTTGGTACGGTACCGACCGACTTGGGTTCGTTAATTAACTTGTCATAAAACTTGTCATAAAGTAGCATAAAAGTTGTACTTTCATTTGCATAAAATTTCTCCTTCTTTCTTATGAGACAAATAAATGCAAATGCAATTGCTCATGACGTGCTCATGTCATGCTTGGTAATCAACTTATCATAAAATGCTTCTAATGCTCTTGACAGTTCGTGCTTAATGACAAATATCTCATAAACCTTTCATGTTTTCATTTGCACAAAAACTTCTTTCATGCTTTCATACAAGTACGTATACGATGTCATGCTTGTTGAGAAATAACTTGTCATGCGTGGTTATAAACATGTTATGCTTATTCATAAAACATGCTGTGTATCCTTCCAGTTTTGTAAAGGTTTTTCACTTACCTTCGCTTGCTTGAGCATCGAACGTCTCGTTACCTACAATGAATCGTACTATTGTTATTCATAGGTTTACTAAACGTATAGAGTAATCAATACATTACAATCATCCAAGGTATGACTTAAATCTTTCCATGTCCTAGGCCTTCAATCTAGGATCCACTCAATATCAAGAGATAACTACAAATGCATCAAAACACACTCTTTATTCCAGCTCTGAAATCTGCTTATGTAAATTCGAGCAACAACAGTAATCTTTTAACGTTCCAACTTCCAACAACCAAAACTCTAATCTCTTCATGACACAACCAACATCCAAGGCTAATTTAACATCTCATAACAGCAACCATTATTTCACATTCCTCCCACTTTTACAACTCCAACTCAAAGTTTATAACAAAACTGTGATTCCATCTTCATCAAGCTATACTATTGCATTTGCCCATGTCTTTTGGGCTTTTTATCAAACACGAAGGGTGTATCATTTGTTCTCTTGAACATCTTTCAGATCTGACCATATATCAAACACTTAGGGCTTGGTGGTTCTCAACAAGACTCATATGCATACAACCTAATACATCAACCAATAGATTCGGCCATACATGCTCAAAATAGATCTCAGCCCTCTTTAGGCTTTTCATCAAACACCTAGGGTGCATATTCGTTTCTCTTGTATATAAATTCCCAGATCTAACCACATTCTCCATGGTTTTGTGCACAATCCTTACAACTTTCTAAAGCTCATTAGATCTACATTTTCCTCAAAGAAAACACATGAATCTCAAAGAGAAAATCTAACAACACAACCAACAACCATTCAAAAGAAAAAGAGAACATAGGTGAAAATGGGTATGGCTTGGCCGGCCATAACCACTCACCTCCTTCTCTCTCTCTTTCTTTCTCTTCTTCCTTTCTTCTTCTTCTTTTCTCCTTCTTTCTTTCTTCTTCTTCTTTCCTCCTTCTTCTTCGGTGGGAGCTAGGGCAAAAGACTTTTTGATTTGGGGGGGACTGCTTATACGTAAAGGGGCTTGGGGGAAGGAAAAAGGCAAAACTACCCTTCCCCCCTTTCTTTTCCCTTTTTACATGAATTCCACCTCACATATTTCAATCCGATAAAATTTCGGAATGTAGTTATATGTGTCGACACCATCACTCAAGGTGTCGACACTTACAACACTTTTAGTTAGATGTGTCGACACCATCACTCAAGGTGTCGACACTTCCAACACTTAGTCAAAGTGGGAAAAATGTAAACTCTCGGGTTTTAGTTAGATGTGTCGACACCATCACTCAAGGTGTCGACACTTCCAACACTTGGTCAAAATTCACGGGAGTTCTGGAAAAAGGCGAACTCTCGGGTTTCAGTTGGATGTGTCGACACCATCACTCAAGGTGTCGACACTTCCAACACTTGGTCAAAATCACTCTAGTTCCGGAAAAATATAAACATTCGGGTATCGGTCTAATGTGTCGACACTATGACCCAAGGTGTCGACACTTACAACACTTGGTCAAAATTCACTTTGGCTCCAGAAAAAGATAAACTTTCGGGTGTTAGTTTAATGTGTCGACACTATGCTCCAATGTGTCGACACTTACCTCAAAAATCACAAATTCAATCATACATACACTTGCAATAATACGTACTTAAGAGGTCATAAGCAATAACTTGACAGACCTAAAATCGGGGTCTCACAGTTCTATTTGGATGTGACCATACGTGGTCACTTTAACTCTTATTCCTTTGTGTTCAAAGGTAAGAAGATTCTACTTAATTCTTTTCCCCCAAAGCCTATTGATGTCAATCACCCCAAGAAAGTTGTAGACAAAAAATGGGTTAAATATTATTAGCTCCAAAAAGTTTGAGTGAAACCTCGTAGGGGAGTCTGTCATGTTTGCGATGACTCTTAAGGAGGCCCATGAAGTCCTTCAGGAAATTCTAGATATTTTCTCGACGAATCTCTTTGATCATTTGCCACCTTTACGAGACATTCAGCATGTTATAGCTTTTGTTCCAGGAGCATTTCTCCCGAATTTGTCTCATTATAGCCTGTATATCTCTAAGCATTCTAATCTCCAATGCCAAGTGGGTGAACTCTATCACAAGGAGTTCATTCATGAGAGGTTGAGCCCTTGTGTGGTTCTATCCTTGTTGACACATAAGTGTAAGAAATATGCCCTAAAAATCAGTTGTCTAGATAATTATTTATATAGATGCCATATTTTTTTATTTTTTTATTGGGTAATAAATTGTGACATAAGATGTTAGATGGATAATGTGAGTGACATTATAGAAAATTCATCCTAATGATTAATGAATCAAATGCGGAGAGTATGACTTTTCAGCTCCTTATTAACTTGATAGTTGTTCTAAACCAATATACATATCTATGTACAATAGGTCTATACTCGTGCATCTATTAAATATGATGATGAACTCAGTCATTGAGGTGGTAACCTGAAGCAAACGAGTGGATGAACTAAACGAGTATATGCACTGAACGAGTCATATGGTGATAATTTTTCTAGATCAAATATTCCAGACAACGTCGAGTGTGCATTATGAATGAGTTTGTATAAATGCTCAATAAGGAATCCACCAATCTCTTTGTGAGATAATATATTCAAGTATTTATGTATAGATTTGGACTCGAAAATAAATCTCTGGCCAGAGAAATTTTTTGAAATTGTTTTGAAAACAATTTAAGAGTCCAACATTTTATAGATTGTGAATTAAGAATTATATGAGCTAGGGGTTTAATCAGTGATATTATTCCGATTCTATTAGCTCACGTGGAATATAGTATGGTGGAAGGATAAATAAACAAATAATTATTGGCAAAAGGGATTTAACAAATCAGTCTCAAATACTCGGGGTGAATTTTAATATGTTAATGGACATGATTACAATTAGTAAAAGCTTAAAATATGAAATAAAAGAATATAAGGGAAAGTAATGAGTTTTCCATGTGATCCTATTGCCGAGGTCTGTGATATCCTTAACAATCTCATGCACTATCACAACTAGAGTTTTATTTAAAATGAAAGGTTATGAGATAGTCAGTCAATACAAGTGGCAATTAGAACTTTGATAAACCATGTGACGGTTATGAGCTTGAAGAGGAAGGAGATAGAATATTTGGGCTGCTATTGTGTTATCACAAAGACTTAAGATTGTGAGATCGACATAAACATAAAGATTATTATCAAAGATTGAAGAATTCTCGAAGATCAACAAAGAGAATTGGTAAGTAATTCTCCACAAGTTAAACTTTCACTAAGAAAGATGGCTCTTGTATTTTAAAGTGTCTTGATAATCGTGCCATCAACAAGATCACATTCAAGTATCATTTTCTCATCCTTAGGCTTGATGATATGTTGGACATGATGGCTTACGATGAGATGAAGGATGGTCTTTATGAGTGGGTAGTCATGTCATTTGGTCTTTCGAATTCCCCTAGTACATTCATGCGGGTCATGACCCAAGCTCTTAGGCCTTTCATGGGATAGTTCTTAGTGATCTACTTTGATAACATCCTTGTTTTTAGCAAGTCTTGTGAAAAACCCGTTTCCTATGATGGAGTGTATGTTGACCCTAAGAAAGTGCAGACAATTGTAGATTGGCCTATATCCAAATCTATTCATGACGTTAGGAGTTTTCATGGTCTAGCTATATTTTATCAACGGTTCATTAAATGGCTTAGTACTATCAAAGCTCCTCTCACGGAGTACATGAAGAAAGGAGAATTCAAGTTGTCTTATAAAGCTGTGAAAGCTTTCGAGGATGTTAAGAAGCAAATGACTGAAGCCTAGTCATGGGCCTTCCTGACTTCTCTAAATTTTTTGAGGTTGAGTGTGATGTATTTGATATGGGCATAGGCGAAATTCTTAGTCAGTAGCATTACCCTATTGCCTACGTTAGTGAGAAATTGAATGATGCTAGACTACGCTACTCTACCTACGATAAAGAGTTATATATGATTGTGTGAGGCCAGCCATTAGCGACATTATTTGTTATCCCATGAGCTTATTCTTTACTTTGACCATGAGGCACTTCATTACCTTAGTTACCTTAGTAGGCATTGGTCGTTGGATAAAATATTACAAGACTATTCTTTTGTCTTGAAACATAGGAAAATAGTTGAGAACCAAGTCGTTGATGCCTTGACTTGTCGCATCCCCTTTGCTGTCTGTTATGTACGTTAAGATCATATGATTTGAAAGACTAAAGGAAGACTATGAGACTCATCTTGATTTTAGGGAGGTTTATCTAGCCTTACTACGTGGCGAACTTGATATTGCTGCTGGGTTTCATGTTCATGATGGCTACCTTTTCCGAGCAAATCAGCTTTGTATCCCAAAGACTTAAGTGAGAGATTTATTGTGTGAAAAGTTCATGCTAGAAACCTTTTTGGACATTTGGGGCTTAATAAGACCATAGAGGAAGTTGAGTGCCATTTTTATTGGTCTAGTTTGAAGAAGAATGTTGTTAAAATACTTAGCAATTGTAGAACATGTCAGCTCGCCAAGCATAAGAAACAGAATACTGGTCTTTACACGCCTATTCGTGTCCCTAGTTTTCATTGCCAAGATGTGAGTATGGACTTTTTTTTAGGGCTCCCCGTACCCCTAAGAGGCATGAATCTGTTTTTGTTGTTGATTATTTTTCTAAAATGAGTCACTTCATTCCTTGCAGCAAGACTTCTAATGCCTCCAATGTTGCTAGGTTGTACTTTGATGAAATGGTTAATTTTATGGCCTTCCTAAGACTATTGTATTTGACCACGATGTTCGTTTCACTAGTCACTTTTGGTGAACCCTCTTGCATATGGTTGGCACAAAACTAAAATTTTCCACTTCATACCATCCCCAAATGGATGGCCAAACTGAGATTGTCAACTGTAATCTAGGCAACTTATTGAGATTTATAGTCCAAGAAAACCCTAGGAATTGGGACTTGATCCTCCCTATTGCTCAGTTTGCTTATAATAATTTTGTGAAATGGTCTATTGGTGTAAACCCCTCTGAGGTTGTGCATGGTTATAAGCCTCAAAAGCCTTTAGTATTCTCATTTCCACACATGCTAGTGTGTTTATGACTGCTGAATCATTTGTGCATCATCTTCATGACTTGCATCTTGAGATCAATAAACGCATAGAAGTAATGCAATCATATAAACTTCGAGATGACCTACATGAAAGACATGTTGAATTTCTTGTTTGGGATTACGTAATTATCCAAATTCAACTGAAACGTCGTCCTTCTGGACCTGATTCCAAATTGTAGGCTCGTGGTGCTGGTCCTTCCAAATTCCATCTCACTTTGGTTTTAATCATACTTTCAATGTTGAGGACTTAGTTGCATACAAAGCCCTACTAATTCCCCAGATGATCCTTTTGTAGACCCCTCTACACTTCTGATCCTATTCCCACCCTAGCGCCATTTCCCTCTCTACCCACAACCGATGATAAAATTGATGTTATTCTAGATGAGCAAGTTGTGTTCATTATAACTAGAGCAATTTAGCGTTTCCTTGCTCATTCATATACCTACCGAATTTCGAATGCACTTGGCTTATTCTAGATACTCTCCAGGAGTTTGACCCGACATGTTAGAGCTCTATCAAAGTCACTAGGATCTTCTCTCGCTAGAGTCAAATTCTTCTCACCCCGGGATAATTAGTGGGGACACTAGATTCAGACCTCCACTTATACGAGTTTATGAGCGCGCAAAGAAGAAGACTGCATAACCACTTATTTTGTGGTTGGGTACTTGAGAATGCCGGTGAGAGAAACTTAACCCAGTCAAGTAAAACAAAACATAATGAAACTGTCAAGTGAGAGTTATTGGAGACATTTCATTTAATTATCTTGCCTTATTTGGATCTAGTTTATATTTTAAGAGAATATGAGTTAATATGTTTTATTAGGCTTTAGCCCATGGTATTTTAGGGTTTGCATTTTAGGATTTGCTTTGGACCTTCTGTCCTTTATTTAAGGTTTGTGAGAAGTTTTCTCCCCTCTTTGGCTTTAATCTTCTCTCCTTCTCTCTTTATCTCTTGAATTTTCTATTTCATTTCTATTGCTCCACTATATTGCGCATCAATTTACTTGGAAGAGAATGCAAAATCATCTAGGCAAATGCAAAAAAGATTAGATTCCACATTGAAAAAGGTTGTGAAAAATGAAGTGTTGAAATTGATTGATGTAGGAATAATTTATCATATTTCTGATAGCAGGTGAGTGAGTATCACTCAATTTGTTCCAAATAAATTCGGAATAACTGTGATAAAGAATGAAAAAGGATGAACTAATTCTTATGAGACTGACAATTGGATGGCAAATGTGTATAAACTATGGGAAACTGAATGCAGCTTCCAGAAAGGATCATTTTTCTCTTCCCTTTCTTGATCAGATTTTATAAAAGGTTGTGAGACATGCTTATTATTGTTTTCTTGACAGTTTCTTTGGTCACTATCAGGAAAAAAAACAACTTCACGTGTCCTTTTGGTCTATGGAATGCCCCGACCACATTGCAACGATGCATGCTTAGCATTTGCAGTAATTTGGTTGAAAACATACTTGAAGTTATTATGGAAGATTTTTCTATTTTTAGATGTTCATTTGATGTTTGTATAACTTGCAAGTTGTTTTAGCCAGGTACGAAGATAAGCAGTTGCTTCTACACTTGGAAAAGTGCCACTTCATGTTGACACAAGGATATGTGGCATTGATGTTGATAGAGCGAAAATAGAGCTAATTTCTAGGCTTCCTTTTCTTAAGATTGGGAAAGATATTCGATCTTTTATTGAACAGTTGGTTTCTATAAGAATTTTGATTGAGCTAGAATATTGCATGTTTAGTACATCTAAAACTAATATAATATTAATTATTTAATAATGTTTTAAATATTTTTTTAGATGAAAAGATGGTTAAGAGGCATAAATCTAAGTTGTGCATTTAATTGTTGAATTTATATGACTTTAGATTTAATTTATTGCACATGCAATTTTTTCCATCTTTAGCTTGCCTGTACTTAAGTCATACAGTGTCTAGATACATTATAAAATTATTATTTTTATCATTTGCACTATAATTATTGGCATTGTAATTATTTTATGAATTTAATTTTGTAATATGATGTCATGAACTAAGTATTTTTGTGCAGAGT
This sequence comes from Myrica gale, assembly GCA_963930655.1. NCBI lineage: Eukaryota > Viridiplantae > Streptophyta > Magnoliopsida > Fagales > Myricaceae > Myrica > Myrica gale. The sequence goes on along the minus strand of OZ005612.1, from coordinate 10,330,197 downwards.
AGTAAAATTAATTACTTTCTAGACTCGCAAAGAACAACGCATTCTACTAGGATTCCTTAATGGCAATGTTGTAATTCTATGAAGAAATGAGAGACACTTAAATCTCAGCCCTTCATTTTTCTTTTCACTCTTCCTTCTTTTTAACCTAGCAAATCCTACAATCTTATTCTCCTCCTCCCTATTTTTTCTAACCTAGCCTCTTTTTCCCTATTTTCTCACTTCTTTTTTCTTCTCTCCTTGGTCGACACTTCTCCTTATCTTTCTCTCTCTCTATTATTTTTATTTTCTTATCTCTCTTTGCTGCGCAATTATTTTTTCTCTCCCTATTTTTCTTCTCTCTTTTCTTTTTTTTTCTCTCTCTTGGCAGCACCTTTTCTTCTCTAATTTTTTCTCTCACCTCTTAGAGTAACAAACCATACTTTCGCTTAGACTCTATTTTATTTTGCTGCACCTCTCCTCTCTCTCATTTCTCTCTCTCTTCTCTTTCCTCCATTATTTTCTCGTCCAAAACCTTTTTTCTCTCTAGCTTTTCTTTATTTCATGCGTTACTCTCTTCTCTCTCTCTCTCTACTTCTCACCTTTTTTCCCTTTTCTTTTTTCCTCTCTCTCCTCCCTCAATTTTCTCCCTTAGCACATACTCTCACCTCTTTCTCTTCTCCTATTTTTTTCTCTTTGGCCATATATCTACTCTATCTCTTCATTTTTTCAGCTTTTAGATTAGTTTCTTTTATGATTTATTATTCCAATGTCTTGTATTTCAACTACTAGGATTTAGATTTAACTTTCTCGCTTTTTAATTTTTTGTATTTCTATTTAAATTTCAGAATATGTTCTTATTATTATTTTTCTTTTAACTTGAATCTTGGGTTGTAATAAGACGACATTATTTAAACCAAGAATCTTGTACTCTTTTTTTTATTCCTTATCATATACTTATTGTCATTTAATTTATGTCATTTACTTTCCGTCCTTTACTTATTGTTATTTATTTTCTATCATTTAATTTCCGACATTTACTTTATGTCATTTACTTTAATGCATGTTATATTCTTAGTTTACGATTGTTTTTTTTTGTTTCGAACTCTGAAAAATCCAAAATTATGAATCTGAACTGTGTTTATTAAATGTTTTTATATTCTCCTTGTTTTTTTACGCGAGTTTGAAATTAATTTATTTTCTGTAAGGTGACGATATTGCATTTTGGACTAATTATTACACAATATAACTCCTATACTTGAGATAGCCTTTGCGCTACTCATTTTCGAGTGAGTCAAGATTTATTAAAAAATTTAGCTATCTCTAAGTCTTTGTGTCATTTATAAATGCATGATGTTTATTTTAAGTGGACTAATGCCTGTTAACATGCTTTTGATCAATTGAAAACTTTGCTTACGCTCATATCATGAGACTTCTTGATTGGTCACTTCCTTTTGAGATATTGTGTGATGCTAATGATTATGGTATGGGTATTGTTTTAGGACAAAGAAAAGATAAACTGTCATTTGTCATTTACTATGCAAGTAAAACTTTGACCCATGCCCATTGAAAAAAGAGTTACTTGTTGTAGTACTTGCATTGGAGAAATTCATAGCATACATCATTGGATCACCTATTCTTATTTTCACTGACCATGCGGTGTTGAAAGACTTGTTATCAAAACAAGATGCTAAAGCAAGGCTTATTCGATGGATTCTTCTCTTGCAGGAATGTAATATTTCCATTAGTGACAAGGAAGGAGTTGAGAATGTGGTTGTCAACCACTTAAATAGACTCATTGTTGAGATGGTTCCTGGTGCTCATCCACTTCCTATTTCTGATTTATTCCATGATGAACAGCTTTTATCCATTGATAATTTGTCTTAATATGCTGATATTGTAAATTTCTTGGTCATAGGACAGACACCATCCTATTTGAGCATTCAAGAAATTCAAATATGAGGTTAAATCATTTTTCTATAATGATCCTTGTTTAAATATTGTTATGATCAAATCTTTCAAAAATGTGTCTCTAATTCAAAAATCCCGTCCATTCTTTCCTTTTGTCATGGTGAAGCTTGTGGAGGTCATTTTTATGCTCACATGCCCAGAAGGCCTCGCCTAAAGGGCCTCAGAATTCTAAGAAGGCCTAGGAAAGCTTTTGCCTGCAAAACCACACATTGCTTGCAAAAAGGATGCCTTAACACGTCTGACGTCTCTCCCTCAAAATTCGCCCAATCACTCAGAGGCTTAGGTAAAGGCCTTCTTTTTCACTTGCAAATGCGAAAAGGAGAGGCTCCTCGAAACATAAACTTTTTTGCCATATAAAGTCTTATCGGCTACAAAGCAAGTTTTTTGTGCAGCAAGGAAATACACGATATTGGCCCATACGCTCTTCTAAAAACGTCCAAGTACACAAATCTAAAATACACATTGAAACAACTTCGTAAGGTAGTTTCCTTCGATACTGACTTAAGCATTGGAGGCTCAACCCACGGAGAAGCTCCACTCACTTCCTTTATCTTGCAAAATCCAGCATCATCAAGCTAGTCTTGAAAGTTGATTCTCTGATGGTGATTAGTGCAATAGCTGACAAAGGTTTTGTGAGTCCTACGATTAAGGCAACCCAAGAGGGGGTGAATTGGTTTTCTAAACTTTTTGCTTTTAACCCCCAAAAACGTGTTTGCAAGTAATACTAGTTTAACACAAGTATAAATATGTAATAAGTATAAATACGTGCAACAAGTATAAATACGTGCTAAAAGTAAAGAGAAAGGTAAGAGAAACAATCACTTGATTTTTAGGTGGTTCGGCAAACTCGCCTACATCCACCCCTCAAGCTCCTTCACCGAGCCTTGAGTTTTTCCACTATGTTCCAATAGCACTCTAGCTTCCGGATGCTAGAGAACCGTACAAGTGTTTTTCCCGGGCTCAACACTCACAACCCTTACAAGTGGTTTTTGGGCTCACCACTCACAACCCCACCAAACTTGAGATATACCCTCTCTAAGCTTCTTCTTTAGTGAACAACATCACTAAAGGAAATGCCTTTTTTGATATGAAGATTAAGGAATAAGACTTTCTCAAAGAGTAGATATAAAAATGGAAAATTCTATCTCTTTATTCACACAAAGACAAGGATACGAAAGTGTGTTTTGTGTGAATGATATGAGAAATATAGAATATGAAGGTTTAAAATATTTCTCAAGTAGTAGAAATGATACCTGGTCGTTGTGTATTCATTTCAGACGTTATGAATGTGTATTTATAGGCCACATATGAAAACTAGCCGTTGGGAGTTGTCTGTTAAACGAGTCGGTCGACCGCTACATGAATCGGTTGACCGCTTCAAGTTACCGTTACCCCAACTGTCATATTGTCAGCAGCACAATGACTATATTTTAAAAAAAACCGGTCGACCGCTTCATCAGCCAGTCGACCTCTTCAACTTTAGCACATAGTCTCGTTCTTTTAAAACAATATTTTTGACCACTTTTAAACGCCCAATTTTAAATGATTACGTCACATAAGTATATGTAAGGTTTGAGAGTTTGATTGAGGTGTTTTGAATCCTTTAAAAACATTTTAATCTTTCAAACAAAAGGTAAAACAGTTTATGCATATTTTAAAAGATATGCAAGTGTGATTAATAATCTTTGTCAACTGTGAAACAAAGAGTTACAAGGATTATACCCTGAGGTCTTGAATCTTCACTTTTGAGCTCCTTGCATCTTCTTGATTTTCTTTCTTCAAGTCTTCGGCTCTTTAATGAAACATGACATTATCATTGAAGATGTCTATTTTATAAACTTAATCTATTTATTGAAATCATCAAAATCTCGATTGTGCACAAAAGCCAACAGGTTTAGGACTAATATGGAGAATGCAAAATGATCCTCTTAGAATGGGCAGTTTCATCGGTTGTCACTGTAACAATAATGTCCTCACCTGCTAAATGGGTAGTTTCATCGGTTGTCACTGTAAGAATAATGTCCTAAAAATTATTTGTCTGAATATTATTTATTTAGATGTCACATGTTTATATTTATTTATTACGTAATATGTTGTGACATAAGATGTTAGATAGATATTATTCGATGACATTATAGAAAAGTCATGTCAATAATTAATGAATCAAAGACGGGGAAGTATGATTATTCGGTTCCTTGGTCATTTTATATTTTGTTGTAGACCAAGATATATATTGATGTATGATAGGTCTACACTTGGTGTGCCTCTATTTAATAAGATGATAGACTTCTTCATTGAGGTAGTGACCTTAAGCAAACGAGTGGGTACAATGTAAAAGTACATACACTGAACGAGATCAAATATGAATACCTTCTGGAAGTGATCACTGATGTAGAGAATGTATCAGTACAATTGGTTTATTGTATCCTTAGACCTGAAAGATTTATACAGATCTATTTATTGTGTACTTGTGCTTTGAACGAGTCATTTGGTGATGATCTTTCTAGGCCAAATATTCCAGAAAATGTTGGGTCTTGTATATAATAAATTAGTTTGTATAAATTCTTAATAAGGAATCTGTCAGTCTCTCGATGTGGCAGTATATTCAATATATCTATATAGGGTTGGCCTAGAAAAGAATTCATTGGCTAATGGTATTTTGTGAAAATATTTTTCAAAATTAATATATATATATATATATATATATTTGTGATTTTTTTAGAAATAATTTATAGTCCAACGAGTTACAGATTGTAAATTGAGAATGATATGAGTTATGGATTTAATCGGTGATATGATTACAGTCCTATTGGCTCATGTGAAATATAGTATGGTGGAAGAATAAATAAACAAATGGTGGAAGGGATTTTACAAATCAATTTCAAATACTCGGGGGTAAATTGTAATATGTTGATGGACATAATTATAATTAGTAGAAAGCCTAAATTCGGAACAAAAAGAATATAAGGGAGTTAATGAAAAAATAGTTTTTTCATGTGTTTCTACGGCCAAGATATGAAATCCCTAACGATCCCATGCACTATCATAGCTAGTGTTTTATATAAAAGGATAGCTATGTGATAGTCTATCGAAAGTTTTTGGGTCGACTATCAGGAGCTCAGAAAACCCTGTGACAACTGTGAGCATGGAGAGGAAGGAGGTCGAACATTTTGGCTGCTCTATGTGAAATCAACAAGACCTGAAGATTATCGAAGATTGAAGATTTAATCGCAGACAAGTTCAAAATCGTTTGTTAAAATCAAGTAAGTATGATAATTTTCGCAAGCAAACTTTTAGTCACTGGCATTGTTTCCCTTCACGTAGTGTCTCGCAATACTCTCAATTGTGCTAATCCTTGGAAACAGCAATCATTGGTTTCACTAGTGACCTAAATGAATAAGGCGTAGCAAATAAACAACCCTTGTCTAAGCCAATGAGTTTTAGCTCAGTTGGCACCTCCTCCCTTTGGGGAGAGATAGATCCAGGGGTTAAATCTCCCTATCTCTCCCCAGCCCGCTTAGTCCTGCTGTATAAATTTACCTAAAAAAAAAACAAAACAACCGGTCTAAACATTGTTAAGCTTTGCTCCAAAGAGAAGAGACCCGTCCAAATTAAGTGTCGCATATAACGTGGGTGTGCCCAAATCCAGCTGCAAATATTATATCGGGGTGAAGAATTCAGCATTCTAAACTTCCAACTGGTTAAATAATAACATCTTAATTGTTTACTGATAAAACGGCAGAAAATTAAATGAACACCTTTACACCAAGACACTTTACAATGCCTCGTGGAAGAATCGCACTTGAATTTATGAAAGAAAAAAAACAAAAAAAAAAATCAAATATCTAATTTAAGCCACCAAGTTATTGTATCTACTCAAATGCTCAAATGTTCTTCCCTAGGCAAGCTCTGGACAGTATCTGACCATCTTCCCGGTGAATGATCACTGCTATTGGATGATACTTGAGCCTCTGCCCTTGCATCTCGGATCATCTTTAAAACCTCTCTCATTGTAGGTCGGGTATCTGGCGCAAGTGAGACACAAGCCACTGCAATGTTCAAGAGAGCCTGGAGTTTCTCCGCGGATGTCTCGTTACCGGAGGCAGGCTCATCCCCAGACTCAGTCTCTTCTTCACGGACTGACCGGACCCCCCTAGGAATATCTGAACCGTGTTCCTGCACAAGGTCCTGGAAAGGTGTTTTGCCAGTTAGAAGTTCTAAGAGGAGGACCCCAAAACTGTAAACATCAGCTTGTTGTGTATATGGCTTCCGAGTGTCACGGCATTCAGGAGCTCTATAGAATAGAGAAGTAGCACTGGGTTCTTCGAGAGAGTCAGGATCTTGAAACAAAGTGAGACCATAGTCCGTGAGGCAGGACTCAAAATCAGAACCTAACAAGACATTTGAGGATTTCAAGTTTCCATGGGTTAAGCCAGGGTTCTGGTGGATATAGAACAGACCGGTTGCCAGGTCCTCAGCTATTTTAAGGCATGAGGTCCAGTGAAGAGGTTTTCCACCACCTGTAGTCCTTGATCCTGTAAGAAAAGAAACGCCAATACATGAGAGTTAAAAGCATCCTTAATATTTTCTTTTGATCACCCAAATCATGAAACCACACTAAGCATTTTTTCTTGGCTTTCACCAACATATTTGTGTCTGCTTTTAAAGGAATCAACAGGCTGCTGCACTTCTTTAAATCTGTATCTACTTGAAACCACTTCATTACAAGTAATTTCCATTTTGCACCACCAGTAATAATTAAGCGGTTGTAAACAAATAATCCTCATCTTTAGAGTGCTACCATGGGCTCTCTAAATCCACAAAATACATGTTTCAAGGTGGCACATCATTGAAGATTATTAATCGTTTTTCACGTCTATTTGTCCTGCACATAGAGCCCTTTCAAAGACGCAATGAGGATTATGACTCTCAGCTTTTCAGAGCCTAAATAACTCAGGCAGGAAACCAGGCACATACACTCTCTCCAATCAAGGACTCCAGATCATACCTGATCATGTCTCAGACCGTGAAAAACCGAATTCAAGAAACCATTGTGAAATCCAATCTTAAAATGCTTCTAAAACATGAGATGCTGCATAACTACGGTTCCTCTTCTCACGATGGTTCTGGAGTCCCTTTTCCTCACTTACAGGAGCATTCTTTGAGGTTTACAACTTTTTTGTAACAATTCAAATATCATTTCAATTGTCAAAAATTAGTGTTATCAATATCATGTATTTCTTGGAACTTCTCTTTCTTATTGAGAAGTTAGCAACTATGATGAGTCACACCAACTACCTTTGAGGGTTGAGAAAGCATCATAGACAGAATTCTTACTTTTGCAAAGCAACTATTCTACCATTTGAAACTACTCTCTCTCTCTTCTAATGTAAAGCCTAAGAAAATGCAGGACACATCTGTACTTTGATTTCAAAATGTCTAGTCAATGACTTTAACAGAATTAGTCAAGACTAGTTCTACCTAGTAAGAATGCAATGTAGGACTTGGCCTTTTACGCACTTTTTTTATTCTTTCTCCACTCTCTCTCCATGTGAGACTTGGGGCATTACACCTAAAGATTCCCTAATCATCTACCCAATTGAAGTAACAACCATTAACTAAGGTTACTTTGAATGGGAGAATTTAATGAATATAAATGAGTAGTTTGTCAGCATTGTAATGACATATGAGTGCAGAAGAGTCTGTCTACTACACCAATCACAAATCTTAGGAGAATGGAGTATCATTGCTTAAAGAAGATGATTTTTTATCGAACTTTATAAAAAGTATAGAGAGAAGATTTTATGAAATTTTTTAATAAAAAAATAATACAATTTATTAAAAGGTAAAGATAATATATGATTTAGTTTTTATTTTCAAAGAAAAAATATTGAAGTTATGTGGAGAGGTATTGTAATTTGTGTGAAAATTTTGATTTTTGGTGGTAAAATTTTTTACTTTTTAAAAATATTTCTTAAAAAATTTAAAAAATTTCTTAACGAAACATCATCTGAAACTAATACCTTTAAGATACAAAGAATGTAAAAAAAAATTACAAAAAAATATCTAAAATCTCAAAAAAGCATACACAAATACTAACACTTTTTCACAAAAAAAATACAACAAATCTTCTCTCCGTACTTTTTTACCAAACTCTAATATTTTTTATTAAAAAATTATATCAAATCATCTCTACACCAATTTTTAAACTTAATGAAAATCAAATAATTTTAAAATCTTTTACCACCTTTTACACAAAAATCTACAAAACTTTCTCCTACATAAATATTCATAATTTTATAAAAAAAACAATAAGAATCCTATTTAATTTTTTATAAAACTAACATCATCAAGAAAAATTAGGCCCAAGCCAACTGATCAGAATAATGAAGCCCAATCCCAACCCTCATTTATAACCCTCCAACACAGCTACAGTCTCATAACTGGCTAACTGCTATGTTCGCAAAACCATCCATAATACACACCTACGAGTGTTGCGGTGTTACGATCACTTTTGTAAACTCAAGAATTGTAAAGTGTAATGTGATTGGCTGATTCGAGATAGCCACTCTCCAAGCAATAAGTTGCCTTTTGTTGTAAAAAACTCGCATTTTTTTATTCATTATCTATTCTTGTATTTATACATGTAAGTCACGAGGACTTGAGCTAACAGAAACAACGAGCTGGCGTTTAACTAACTAACTGGGCTCTAACAACTAACAACCCGGCCCACTAAACTAACAACCCAGCCCATTCACCAGCTGACTTGGCTTTATCTTCGTATACTCCAGAAGCTTCGATATGTTTCCCGACTCTTCTCCCGATCCCTTCCCTGCATTCTTCCACTCCGAACTCTAACAGCAAGATAGCTGTTAGATCCACCTCATCTCAGCTGTCGTTGACCCTCTAGTCTTTAGATCTTCGTATACCCATGACAATACCCCTTCCTTTAGAGCACCTTGCCCACAAGGTGAGGATATTGCTGTTGAAGACGGTATAGTGGCTGCCAGGTGCTGTCTTCGTCTTTAGTTCCCTTCCATTTATCAATACTTCGGTTGTTGCATGTTTCCCTAATTTTTTACTTCTTCTTGCAAGGATGGCTTCTGGCTCAGGCTGAATCTCACCAGAACAAGTGACTGGTGGTAAATTCTGCAATACTTGAGCTATATCACCCACTCGTCGCTTCAAACAAGACACGTGGAATACTGGATGGATTCGAGGAAATGGAGGCAGCTCCAACTTATAAGCTAAGTTCCCGATTCTTTGGATTATCTTGGACGGACCATAGAATCTAGTAGCTAACTTAATATGCTTCCTGAAAGAAACTAAACCTTGTCTGTAAGGCTGTAGCTTGAGATACACTAGATCCCCAACTTGAAACCCCTTGTCCAAACGGTGTTTGTTGTACTGAGTTCTCATTCTATCTTGGGCTGACAGTAAATCGTGCTTGAATAAAGCTAAAATTTTATCTCGATTCTTAAGAGTCTCATCCACAGCTTCATTCCTATTAATACCCAAAACATACTGCACCATTTTATGAGGAACCATCCCGTACACGGCTTCATAGGGAGAAACCTTAGTGGCTGTATGGTAGTTAGTATTGTACCACCATTCAGCTAGATGACTAGAAGGTATATGAGTAAGGATCTGCCCCTTTAAACTCTCTTCAGAACCCACCACAATCTTTCCCTTTTTCTGCCCATACTTGCCCTTCATCACACCCTTACTGTTAACTACAGAGTTATCTCTAGGAACCAACCCATTTAGTACCACAGTTTTGTTGTTAAATTCAAACTGCATTCTGAGTTGTAGGAAATTCCAAATAATATTGCCTAAGATGTTTAACCAATGAACTCCCAACACTATATCACAACCAATCAACGGTAACACAAAAAAATCAGCAACAAAACTAGTACCTTGGATATGAAAGGGAACTTGCTTGCAGCTACCTTCAACCAACATACTATCTCCATTGGCTAACTTTACTTGCACCCGTGCACTTCTATTCATCTCCACACCAATCCTCTGCACAATGTATGGATCTACCAAATTATGTGTGCTGCCTGTGTCAACTAAAATCACCAGCTCCACATTTTTTATTTTCCCTAACAACCTCATTGTAATAGCATGAGGGTGTCCTGTGATGGTTTGTAAGGAAATCTGGGCAAAGTTCACTTCCACAATTTCAGCATCTGATTGTACTTCCAGAGGCAGATCTGGAGCAAGAACTTCATTGTGAGTAATGACTTCATCTTCTACTTCCATTAAAAACAACTTGGTAGTCTTACATTTATGTCCCGGGTTCCATTTTTCATCACAATTATAACATAATCCCCTTTCTCTTCTTTCCTTCATTTGACTTGGAGAAATTCTTTGCACTGGGATATTGACCTTTGAATTACTCTTTGCAGGTTCTGAAACCTCACTCGAGACAGCAGTACCCGAGGCCCCCCCAGACACTGATTGCCCTCTTTTTCGACTACTATGAACATACTCCTCCTGAATTTTCGCCATCCCGAATGCTTGGTGCAATTTAGTAGGATTTAGCAATCTAATAGGATATCTGATCTCATCTTTTAGTCCCCCAAGAAAACAGCTTAACTTGATTTTGTCTGGAACATCCCTTAGCCTATTAGACAAAGACTCAAATTGACTTTTGTATTCAGCCACTGAGCCAGATTGTCTTAGTTTCTGCATAGCCTCCATAGGATCGTCATATGCAGATTCTCCAAACCTTAGCATCAGAGACTTCACAAATGACTCCCAGCTAGTAAACACACCCGACTCTTCCGCATCTTGAAACCAAATCAAAGCCTCCCCTTCCATGTAAAAAGAAGCTGTAAGAATCATCAAAGAAGGTGGAATGTTATAGATTTGGAAGTAGTGATTTGCCTTGAACAACCATCCACTAGGATTTTCTCCAAAGAACTTGGGAAAATCTAGTTTAACATTTCGGGACAGAGAAAATCCTGCATTCTCCCTAACAGTCTCTCCATTCTCATTAGATTGACCATTGGGTTGGCCTTCATTGCTACGCTGGGACACGTTGATCTGCTCCAATCTCGTAGCCATATTATCCATCAGTTGCTCAAACCGATCCTGCCTGGACATCAAGGTGGCTATTGCTTCTAACATCTGGTTCATCCTGGTACCTTCTGCCATCAAGAAAGAACGCCTCTGATACCAATTTGTTACGATCACTTTTGTAAACTCAAGAATTGTAAAGTGTAATGTGATTGGCTGATTCGAGATAGCCACTCTCCAAGCAATAAGTTGCCTTTTGTTGTAAAAAACTCGCATTTTTTATTCATTATCTATTCTTGTGTTTATACATGTAAGTCACGAGGACTTGAGCTAACAGAAACAACGAGCTGGCGTTTAACTAACTAACTGGGCTCTAACAACTAACAACCCGGCCCACTAAACTAACAACCCAGCCCATTCACCAGCTGACTTGGCTTTATCTTCGTATACTCCAGAAGCTTCGATATGTTTCCCGACTCTTCTCCCGATCCCTTCCCTGCATTCTTCCACTCCGAACTCTAACAGCAAGATAGCTGTTAGATCCACCTCATCTCAGCTGTCGTTGACCCTCTAGTCTTTAGATCTTCGTATACCCATGACAAGTGAGCGGTAGATGGCAACAGGCTACTGCTTAGGGTTCATACTCCAAAATGAGTTAGGTTGTCTTTGCGTCAAAAATTTTACAAAAATTTTCACCCTCTCACAATAAAATATTACAATATAATCTCTCTCCCATCAAAACATAACTTTTCACTACAAAAATATAAAAAATTACCTCTTTCTTCACTTTTTCATTAATCTCAATACCATCACTAAACTCAATAACAAAAATTTTACAACACAAACCCACCCTAATTATCTACTGACATAAGATTAAAGAACTGACCCGGACAACAAGAATTGTCTTTATTCACCTAAATCTGGACAACAAGGATTGATTGATGTAACACCACACCCACAGCTTTCCAAATCATCCCCGAGGAGACAACAAGAAAACAATAAATATAAAAAATGATAACTAAAAAAAACAGTTAGTGGGCCAGCCCATGGACTGACCTGGATTATGTTCGTTTTCTAAATTTTTTCAAGATTCAAATACATTTACAAAAATACTATCGAACATATTCAGAATTCAAACACAAACTCCAATACATTTTACACAATCTCCAACAACTTTTTACTTTTTTATTCAACATAAATGTTAGCCCAAGGTTGTTTTATAAACAATCTATTTTTGATTTTGATGATAACAAATTTTTCCAACTAGTTTGAGACCTTTAGATTCTACATTTGCAAATCTTTTTAAGAAAATGATATCAAGAGTTCTCTAAGCTTAAATTGGCCTTAGATATAATTGAACACCTCTACACAAGCATATTGGTCAATCTTTACATTGTAGGTGTTTTTGGAATGCTTGATGGTGTCAAGGGAAACCATTTTTCAGTCTAAGTGTTGATGGTGTCGACACATAGGACCATGGTGTCGACACATTGGCCATACTCCAGAATGCACAAAACTATGTGTCGACACATAGAAGACATAGTGTCGACACATTGAACAATGGCTGGATCCCGCTTTGTTTGTCGTCCGATCGAGCTGAAATTTGGAGAGGACGTTCACGACACAAGGTGCTATAATCTGAACGGTGAAGATCAGATTTGGAGCTTGGGAATAGTGTTTCTCATGCATGAACAGTAACCTCGAAATTGGTGTTTTCGGAATGCTTGTTACTGTCAAAGAACACATTTTTCAGACTAAGTGTTGTATGCGTCGACACATATGATCATAGTGTCGACACATTGGTCATACACCCGAAAAGTGAGTTTCCAGGCAAAGCTCCTAGGTGTCGACACATACATGGAAGGTGTCGACACATGCTTCGATTTCTCAGATCTGGAGCGACGTCACTCATTCTAAAAGTGTCTCCAACGGCTCTAAATGTCCTCCAACGGCTCCAAAACATGACAAGAAAGCCCTTGGTGCCCTAGAGACTATAAATAGAACAAGATTGAAAGAGAAAGCAAGAGCTTCACACGAAAATCATCCTTGCCCTAATTTCTTGAGAGAGAAAGCTAAAAGAAGAAGAAGAGAAGTTCTTCCAACCTTGAAATCTCGTGATCCATCTTGTAAATCCGGAAGCCTTCCTTGAAGAACTCTTTCTTCCAGCAAATCTCAGGTTCTTATATTTGTAGATTTGGCTTAGAGAGCCGTTTCATTTCTTGAGCTACCCATTTGTAGATTTGGCTTAGAGAGCCCTATCATTTCTTGAGCTACCCATTTGTATATCTGGCTTAGAGAGCCTTCAATCACTGTACCCTAATATTGTAAACCTTCCTAGTGTTGTGTGAACACTGTATCCTACTTGTGAGAGTAGAAGAAATCCTCTAGGTTGTGAGGATTTGTAAGAGAGTTAAAGTGTAAGCTCGGAAAACACTTGGTCCTACTTGTGAGAGTAGAAGAAATCCTCTAGGTTGTGAGGATTTGTGAGAGTTGAAGCGTGAGCTCGCAAAACGCTTTGTAAAGGTTCCTTAGCACCCGGGAAGCTAAGGTGTATTCGCTATTTGGAGAATAGTGGAGGAAGCCCAAGGAAGTCAATTGCCTTGGGGGTGGACGTAGGCACGTGTTTGGCCGAACCACCTAAAAATACTGGTGTTATCTTCCTAACTCTCATCTTTCATTTCTGCTGATATTGCTTGATTGAACTTGCTTATCCTTTATTGTTAATATCATTGTCTGCTTATATCCAGTCTCTAGTTTTCCTAGAAATAGATCTGAACATTTTGGGTTTGTTTGCAAAAGAATTCAAAAGTTTTTGAAAAACCCAATTCACCCCCCCTCTTGGGTTGTTATTTAGACTCACAATAAATTTTCTCTCTATATTTCTTCACATAACTCCAATATTTTTTTATTAAATAATTACATCAAATTATTTCTCTCTCTATTTTACACAAATATCAATAAAATACTATTCAACATAAATATTCACAACTCTCTACAATTTTACATTTTTACTCAAACCCATCATATCCCTGTTTTCCCAGTATTTAAATAGGCTTAAATGCACAGTAAGTCCCTGAGGTATCACGTTTTAACAAAATGGTCCCTGTGGTATGAGTTTGTACTGACTAGTCCTTGGGGTAATTGTGATGTTACAAAATAGTCCTCCCGTTACATCTCCATCCACCCACTTAACCCCGAAGCTGACGTGTCAAAAAATGTCACGTCAACAACGAATAGAATGACGCCATGTGTATTAGTCTCCATGTAGGATGGCAGCTAAAATAAAAATTTAATCCTAATTTCCACGTGAATATGACTCAGCTTAAAAAAAGGAAAAAAAATTAAGAGAGTCAATCTTACGACGTCGCAGCGACATCCCCCCCCAAAACCCCAATCTATCTCCTCTATCTCTTCATCCCCGATAGTCTTCCTCCTCAAATACAGAGCCCTAGCCTCCCTGAGTAGCATTGCAGGTAATAGAAGAAATGAATCATGTTAGCTTGCAAAAAATCACCACTGAGAACTCTGGGAAATAAAGCAATGATTCGTTATCAACAAGCTCTGGCTATTTAATGAAGTATTTGCAATGAACTTGGACTTGAACATAAAGCCCACCCATCTTGTCAAGTTCTGCGCAAATAAGCAACCAGTGTTAAAATAAACATTAACAATGTCAATCCCGCACAACAGTGGGCAAGAAATTGAGAAAAATAAAATAATTCACCTGTTAAGAATTGCATTATGCACATTTCACTCATTTTCCTACGAAACCTAGCAAAAACTTCAAAAACTTTACCGAAAATATCTCGAAATAAAACAAGAAGAACAGAGATCAAAGAAAGCAATCACTCAAGGGGAGAGATCCAAAAAGGGATGATTTATGTACATCGGCATCGAGAGGATTCTTCGTGTAGGTAGCCTCCGCGGTCTGCCGGGCGTGCTCGAAGAAGAGGATCCTATCGAAATCTCCCTCTTGCATATCCATGGCGTAAAGATTCTTTCTTTTCCCCTTTTTTGAGGGGTTCGTACGGACAGAGTGCTTTTCGGTGCTTGGTCTCGGGAGAGATGAAGCACTCCTGCAATAGTATGGTGGGGGCGGCTGTTTGAAGTGAACAGAACAGAGAGAAACGAAAGAACCCAAAATGGCTATGAGTTTCGGATCGGTTCTTCGTTAGGCGGTTTTTACAGTCCCACTAGTCTTCGGCAGAGACCAGCAGTAACCATTCTTGGACAGTAAACAGTTCTATCAAGCGCGAACCGTGGAAATTTCATTCATTTTGACGCGTGAACGAATACACGTGGCGTCATTCTATTCGTTGTTGACGTGGCATTTTTTGACACGTCAGCTTCGGGGTTAAGTGGGTGGACGGAGATGTAACGGGAGGACTGTTTTGTAACATCACAATTACTCCAAGGACTAGTCAGTACAAACTCATACTACAGGGACCATTTTGTTAAAACGTGATACCTTAGGGACTTACTGTGCATTTAAGCCTTTTAAATATGAGTAATTGTTAGGGTATTAACGGCCAAGATCTTGCACGTGGTGGATAAGGATTTCTTATCCTTTGCTGTCGTAGGTACAATTTAAAAATATATTTACATTTTTAAAATTATATATTAGAATTCACGACAAATTAGAAAAGATTCTAATTCGCTGTACTGTAATGAAATGTGGTGGAACAGTAATATGCGGGCCAAGGCAATCTAACCAGACCAAGCGACCGTCTGGTCGCTGTAGCAAGGCTGGCAGGTAGGCAAGCAACCATGTAACGAAAGAAATACAGGGTGAGAGTGTGATGAGACGTACTGTGAAAGAGAGAGAAGAGGCTGCCGTTGGGGAAGTAATCGTAGACGAGAAGGCGTTCCTCCTTGGCCTGGAAATAGGCCCTGAGTGGGACAAGGATGGAGTGGGCGAGTGTCCCCAGCACGTGCATTTGTCTCCTAAACTCCTCCACTCGGGTATCTGGCCTCCTTCAGCCGTTTTACCGTCACTATAAACCCCGACTCCATCACCGCCTTGTACGTGCTCCCTATGCTACCCTTCCCCAACGTCTCCGCCGACGCCTTCAGCAAGTCCTCCAAGCTGTAACTCATTTGCTGATCCCCTGCTCCGCAGAACACCAAGCTCCCTAGTCCCTCACCTTCCCACGAAAACCCCCCTTTTCTTCCCCCGTTATTACATCCCCTGCCACCGACGCCACAACTTGCCCCTCCTGATTCCTCCTCTACTGCTGTCTCCACTCCCACTGCTTTGCTCCTTGAGACCTCCTCCTCCGGTTTCCTACGGTTTCGACAGACCATCCACAAACAAGAGCAGACAGATTAACAGCCACACAAACCCTCCTACAGTCCCCGCAATTATCTTGACTCTTCTCGTGAGCTTCGAGGACAACCCAGACGGATGATGGGCACTAGGACCCGTGGGTGGTGGGAGCCATACCCCGGGACTCTTGCAGGGATCATCCATCTGTTCTCTGCAGAGATTTAAATTTCCCGAAAACGACGAGGCATTGAACCGGAGGAGAGCAGCGGTCACCGGGATCTCCCCGGAAAGTTGGTTGTTGGACACGTTGAAGAACCGGAGAGTGGTTTGGTTGAGAGGAGGGATTGTCCCTCTCAACCTATTGTCCTGGAGATGTAGCTTATAGAGTCGCCTAAGTCTGAGAAGGGATACGGGGATCTCACCGGATATCTGATTCCCGTCAAGGACAACCACTTTCAAGCGGTGGAGGCCGGAGATAGAGGCGGGAAATCCACCAGAGAAGTTGTTGCTAGGAAAGAGAGACTTGAGGTTGAGGAGGCTCGAGAGGTCCGGGATTTGGCCGGGGAGAGAATTTCCTTTTAAGCTAAGCACGCGGAGTTGGTCTATGTGGTTCACGGCCTTCTGATCCAAGACTCCAGTCAAGTTGAGGTACTCTAACACGAGTTTTGTGACCCTCCCGTCGATGCACTCTTTGACCCCTTCCCAGTGGCAGAAGTTGGCGGCGCTGGGTTGCCATGGCAGCGAGTTTGAGACGTCTATGGTCGATTTAAGAGTCAGAAGTGCTTCGGCGTCCCCTGATCTGACCGAACAGGGAAGGGAAAGCAGTGCGAAGAGAAACAACAACAAGAAGGACCTTGAAACGAGGGGTTCCATGAACAATGTTTACGCCCTGTGTTTGCAGTGTAAATCAGTAATGGAAAGTATGGGAGGAAGAGGGACCTTAGATGCAAAAAGATCTTCTCTATGTGAGACCCCGATTATTTCTTTTGTTATTTTCTATGTATTAACTTTAATTTAAATTATGGGGGCCATATTTTTTGCCAATGTATATCTAAGCTTTATGTTAAGGTACATTAATTAATATGAGATTTTATTTCATAAATTTTTCCTTAGATAATTTTCTTTTCATTATGGAAGTTTTGTGCAAGTTTAATTTTATTTCCCTAAGAGCCGAAACGTGCAAGGTAAGTTTCTCTTATGGATTTTTTCATTTGCTTAATATATTTCATAATCCATAAAATTAAATTATGATTAAAGATTTAGATATATATTAGCCGAAAATAATTAAATGGAAAAATCATGAATTTCCTTTAAGTATTGGGATATTTTTGTGTGTCATTAATAGGTAGCATATATCATTATTATGTGGCCTTAATTAGTAGTTTAAATTATCATTAGAAATATTAGATGATAAGCTACTAGGCATATGATAAGTTTTAAGAGAGTTTAAAATGATAAGCACACTTGCTTATCATAGTGATAAGCTAGCATAATGATAAGCTAGGGAACTTTTTATGTAATAAGTTGTTGTGGCTATCGTAGAGATAGGCTAGAACCATTATCTTGAGATAAGTTGTCATGCTTATAATATGATAAGCTATGTAATTGAACTAGATAAGCTAGAAAGCTTATAGGAGCTAAATTAGGTGACAAAAGCAACTAAGTTGAAAGTTGGGTGAGAAAGTAACTAAGTTAGTTGCCTTTTAACCAAACAACATAAATGAGAATTGAAGACAAGGCCATTTACGTGAAGAGCATGGAGAGTGGAAGAGTCAAAAGCTTGTGGACCATGTGAGTTGCAAGAAGAGAGAAGTTGAGCAATTAAGTGACAAGACAAGACAAAGAAAGAGAAAAGCCAAAAGGAGTGAAAAGAACATGCCTTGGTCGGCCAAACTCACCCAAGTTCACGTTACATTCCCAAAACGCTACTTTAGGTGTCAAAATTTGTTATCACAAAACAAAAATGTCATTTTTCTTGTAGTGCTAGACTTTGAAATTAGCATGTTAGCAGTTATGTCATGAGTTAGAGTAACAACAAATAGATTTCCAAGTTACAATACAAAGTGACCAATTTTAGACTGTTTCCAAAGGTTATGATAATACCTACCCTAAGTTTATGGAGTGCATCATACCTTGAGAAACATTTAGTGTCTATGGTGTTAGATACATGCGTGAGTGAGTGGTTATGATGTTAGATATATGTATGAGTGAGTGATGTTAGGTGCAACTGAGGAGGTTGTTGAAAGCCCAAACGGAGGTAAATTGAGTTCTAAAATCTTTTTTAAAATTAATATAAAAAATTCAGGTAATCAAACAAAAATGAATAGTAGGGTTAGAAAGATCAAACACTTGAATTTTTAGGTAGTTCAACGACCTTGCCTATGTCCACTCCTCAAACTCCTTTACCAAACCTTAAGGGTTTACACACCAACCTCTTCTAGCCAATTGGAATAGCTTATGATGTGAACCTCGTTAAGGGTAACGAGACCCAACAACTAAAGAGAACCCAAATCGTTCTAGGACTGATTCGAATGGAAACCTCGACCCGTTGTTTATGAAAACAAGAACCTTGGTGTAAGGAAGACGCTACAAACGGTGATGGAAACTTCGTTTGATAAGTCAAGTTGAACCTTGGTCAAGTTCGAGTAGTTCTTCAAAGAACCAAAGAGAATAAAATCCTCACAATTGCATTAATCAAAGTGTCGAAAAACATTGCAAAAGCTCCTATTTAAAGAGCTAAACAATACAAGGAAAATAAGTCTAACATAGAAACCTAATTAAACTCGAAAAAAGGTAAGGAAATAAATCCCTACAAGCCTAAAACAAACAAAGTAATGAAGGAAATATTTCCCTGCTTGCCTAACATAGAGTTTTAAGTATGGAAATAGTTGCTGGACGCCCAAAAGAAGAGTAAGCCATAAAAAGGAAGGATTTGGGCGCTTAGAATAGAGATCCTTTTAGAAGAGACCCAAAAATATTTCTTTCCAAATTGAAGCTTAGCCTTGACCGAATTCTTCTAGAACTTGAATCAAAGTGACCATTCTTTGTGGCCCACGTGGATCATGTTCAATGGGCCTCCACGAATTCGCTTGAGCCCATAACTCTTGAATAAGTCCATTGAGTACATCCTTGAATTTCTTTGCCCGTGCTCTCGTAACCGGCCCAATTGGTACTTGAACGACATCCTTCGAAACGATGCCTTGATCTCCATCATTCACCTCCTCTTGAAAAGGATTTGCCCTCAAATCATCACCTACATCAAAAGGACTCAAATCAGTAACATTAAAATTGGCACTTACATTGTCGTTGATGCGCTCGAGGACATGGAAAGGACCATTTCCTCTTGGAAGCAATTTTGAACGTCTTTTCTCCGGGAATCTTTTGTTTCTCATATGCAGCCAAACCCAATCCCCGGGTTCAAAAAGCATCTTGTGACATCCCTTGTTGGCATGTTTTGCATACTGTTCCGTTCTTCGCTCAATGTTGAGTCTTGCTTTCTCATGAATCTGCTTCACAAAGTCAGCTTTCTTTTTGCCATCTAAATTAACATGCTCAGTCAAAGACAAAGGAGACAAATCCAATAGGGTTAAAGGATTAAACTCGTACAAAATTTCAAATGGCAAAAATTGAGTAGCAGAATGAACGACTCTATTATAAGCAAACTCAACATGTGGTAAATGGTAAACACTCTTCCCATGTTTTGATATTCTTTCTAATGATCGCCCTTAATAAAGTAGACAAAGTCCTATTGAGAACTTCAGTTTGACAATCAGTTTGTGGGTGACAAGTAGTGGAAAATAATAACTTAGTACCTAGCTTACACCATAAAGTCTTCCAAAAATAGCTCGAGAATTTAGCATTTCTATCCGAAACAAGTGTCCTAGGCATACCATGTATCTTACAATCTCCCTAAAGAACAAATCAGCAACATGCAAGGCGTCATCCGTTTTATGACATGGAATAAAATGTGTCATCTTAGAAAATCTATCCACTAACCACAAAAATTGAATCACTTCCTCGTTTAGTCCTAGGCAATCCTAACACAAAATCCATTAAAATATCAATCCAAGGCTCACTAGGAATAGGTAAAGGAGTATACAAACCGTGGGGCTTCACTTTGGATTTAGCTTGCCTACACGTGACACATCTTCCACAAATTCTTTCAACATCTCGGTTCATGTGAGGCCAATAGAAATGTTCCTGTAAAACAACTAAGGTTTTGGCAACTCCAAAATGTCTCATTAATCCTCCACCATGAGATTCTTGCACTAATAACTCCCTCAATGAACAATTAGGCACGCATAACTTATTCTCTCTAAATAAGAATCCATCAAGTCTAAAGAACTTACCACATGAGGTTTTCTCACAAGCCCTATATTCCTCACAAAATTTCCGGTCATCAACGTATAGAGTTTTAATATGTTCAAAACTAAGCAATTTTGCATCAAGTGTGGAAAATAATGCATACCTGCGAGAAAGTGCATCGGCGACCACATTCTCCTTACCTTGCTTATACCGAATGACGTATGGAAACGTCTCAATGAATTCCACCCATCGCGCATGCCTTTTGTTAAGCTTGTGTTGGCCCTTCAAATGTTTCAAGGACTCATGATTGGTATGAATCACGAACTCCTTAGGCCATAGGTAGTGCTGCCACATCTCTAAAGCCCGAACCAACGCATACAACTCCTTGTCATAAGTTGGGTAGTTTAAGGCTGCCCCGCTGAGTTTCTCACTGAAAAGAGCTATTGGTCGTCCTTCTTGCATAAGAACGGGGCCTATACCAATACTTGAAGCATCACATTCAATTTCAAACATTTTAGAAATGTTAGGTAAAGACAACAAAGGTGCGTTAGTAAACTTCTCTTTGAGTAATTGAAATGCCTTCTCTTTCTCTTCTCCCCATCGAAATCCAACGTTCTTCTTGATCACTTCGATAAGTGGTACAGCTATATACTACTAAAGTCCTTCACGAACTGTCGGTAAAAACTAGCATGTGAGACCCCGACCTTATTTCTATCATTGTAAAAGAATTATGACTCCCTAAGTATGTATTGCTCTAATTACTGAGAATGTATGTATGAATAAAATAATTTCAAGTTATGTTTAGGGGGAATTTTTCCCCTAATGTTTTTATGAGTTTTAAGCTAGGATCTGGCTGTTATATTATTTGTCATTGTTAAATTTGAGCAATTGAGATTTATTAGCTTGAATTGTTTTAATTATTGGAATTTGTCCCTAAGTTACAATATTTGGAAGTTTTTAATTAGGGGCTTTAGCCTAGGAAATATGCGAGTCCTTGGAAAAAAATGAGGAGACATATTAGAGTTAGTCTGGTGAGTGGGTGGCAGAAAAGAAAAATAAGTTTTCTTGAGGGGCAGAAAAGGAAAAGAAAGGTGAAATGGAGGAGAAGGAGGGAAAGAAATGGGGAAGGGTAGTTTTGCCTTTTCCCTTCCCCCAAGTCCTACGCATAAGACACACCCCCCCCAAACCGCACAAGTCATTTTGCCCTAGAACCCACCGGAACAAGAGAAGGAGAAGAAGAAAGAAGAAGGAGAAGAAGAAAGAGAAAGAAGAAGAAGAAGGGGAGAAGAAGAAAAGAGAGAGATAGAGAAGGAGGTGAGTGGTTTTGGTCGGCCAAGCCATACCCATTTTCACACATTTTCTCTTTTCTTTTGATGGTTGTTGGTTATGAAGTTTGTTGGTTTTCTCCTTGTATATATGTTGTGTTCTTGTGTCCTTTGAAGAAAATGTAGATCTAACAAGCTTTAAAGAGTAGTATGGTTATATATGAAACCATGGAGAATGTGGTCAAATCTGGTAAATAGCACCCAAGAAAAAATCATGTACTCTAGGTGTTTGATAAAAAGACCAAGAGAGGAGGGAGAAATGCAGTAACTTGAATTTATGAGATGGACTCATGTTTTAGCTGAGAGTTTTAGTTGGAATGTGAGAAAAATTGAAGTCTTGAGAATGAGGGTGTGAAAGGAGGGTATTTTGAGACAAATTTCGTGGATTTTGGAGGTGTATGACATAAGTTGTGCTCTGAAAATTGACTGTCGCCCGAGGTACACTCGACAACCGCTCGAGCTAAAAGTCCAAGATTTTCTTACAGAGACGTTTCGCCCGAGGTACGCCCAACTGGCGCTCGAGCGAAACTGAGCAAATTTTATTCAGAGAGTTTTCGTCCGAGCTTCGCCCTACAGGCGCTCGAGCGAAAGTCTCTTACAGAGACTTTTTGCCCGACCAGTGCTCGAGCTCCGCTCGAGCGGTTTCTTCCGAATTTCAAGAAATTTCTCCTATATTTCTAGTTTCCTGTTGACCTATTAGGAGACCCTACTAGGTTTTTCACTTAAGAAAATACCTTGTGTTGTAAGATGATCAACTAGAAGTCAAGAATACGTACGATTTGTATGTTGAAGAGTGAGTAATTTATTGATTACTCTATTCGATTAGTAAATCTTTGAATGACAATTAGTATGATCCAATTGTACGTAAAGTGACGTTCGACACTCTAGCAAACGAAGGTAAGTGAAAATTGTAAGTGGAAACTTACGTTTTTTTGAAAAACTGGAATGATGCACAGCATGAATACTCATGATTTATTACGACATGACATAAGCATTTGCATGAAAAAGAAAGTTTTGTGCAAATGAAAGTATGAGAAGAATTTAATATTTTTCATCATCAAGCATGACATGAGCACACCATGAGCATTTGCATTCATTTTTCTCATGAGAAAGAAAGAGAAATTTTATGCAAATGAAAGTACCATTTTATGTTACTTTATGACAAGTTAAGTTAATGAGCTAAAGTCGGTCGGTACCGTACCAGTTAAGAAGGTGTATCAATACTGAAGGACGTTTACTTGAAGGGTGTTTGTCACCTAAGGCACCCAAACCGAAGGATGCTTGCAAGAAGGATGGGTAGCCCATGAGGTATGTGCAATCACACTGAAGGATTAGGCCTGGGGCCACCTCAAGGGCTAGTTCAACCAAATGACGTATTCCCAAGGGAAAGAGAATAGTTCCGAAGAGAACACACAACCCTGATTTCAGGGGTAAATGGAGCGAGATAAGTCGACCAAATCAAGAAATAAGTATTTTCAAGATCAAATGCACGATCCTTTTATGATCAAGTACATTGCCTCATACATATGCAAGCATTTCATATGCCATTCATGTACATTGATATCTATGAGCATGCAAGACATACTTCATTTATTACACATGAACCCTTACTGAGTCTTTCGACTCACAGTATTTTTTTAAATTGTATCATTCCAGAAAATATTTCAGGTAAGGAAACTTAAGAAGAAGACCTTGAACCCTAGGAGAAGGGTTGGCAATAATGTTTTCTCCCTTTTGTTACTGTAGTATAGGTTTAGATATAATTTTGGAAAGAGCCGTCATGAGCCTCCGATGTGTGGTGGTCATGGACTATTCTGCCTTGTAGGTCGAGAGCTGTTAAACAGCTTATTGTTTTGAGACTCTGATGTATTTATAGTTATTACTTAACGTTATCGTTGGAGGAGCAAGTTCTAATGTTCCGCATGTGCGTTAATCGTTTTCGGGTTTTAAAAAAAAAAATTCCCGCTGCAAGAGTTAGGTACGCTGGAGCGTTCCTTGTTGGGAAGGCTCGCGAATGTCTATTGCCTCGTCGAATTAACGTTTGGGGCGTGACATAGCAAGTCCGTGAAAACTACGAACATTACCTACACTATGCTTGGATTGCACATACCTTCTTTTTATCAACCTGTATACCTTCTGAACTAACAACAAAGCCCAAACATACAAGCTTATCGGTGTCAAAAGTGCACTTCTTCAAATTAGCAAACAACGTTTCTTTCCTAAGCACATCTAAAACAGATTTCAAATGTACTACATGGTCGTCCACGTTTTTGCTATAAATGAGGATATCATCAAAGTAGACAACAACAAATCTACCTATAAATGCACGCAAAACATGGTTCATAAGTCTCATAAAGGGGCTCGGAGCATTAGTCAAACCAAAAGACATAATTAACCATTCATACAAACCATATTTTGTTTTAAAAACGGTTTTCCACTCATCTCCTTCTTTGATCCTAATTTGATGATAATCACTGTTTAAATCAATTTTAGAAAATATGCAAGAACCATGCAACCCATCTAACATATCATCTATGCGTGGGATAGGATGACGATACTTTACCGTTATATTGTTGATGGCTCGGCAATCAACACACATTCTCCACGTCCCATCCTTCTTAGGTACAAGTAGAACCGGACCTGCACATGGGCTCATGCATTCTCTCACATGCCCTTTCTCCAACAACTCACTTACTTGCCGTTTGCCGTTGAAGCTCCTTTGTCTCCTCGGGATTGCTCCTATAAGCTGGTCGGTTTGAAATTGCAGCACCTGGAACAAAATCAATTTGATGTTTAATCCAAGATGTGAACCTCGTTAGGGGTAACGAGACCCAACAACTAAAGGGAACCCAAGATCGTTCTAGGACTGATTCGAATGGAAACCTCGATCCGTTGTTTATGAAAACAAGAACCTTGGTATAAGGAAGATGCCACAAACGGTGATGGAAACTCCGTTTGATAAGTCAAGTTGAACGCCACAGGAAATCCCGATAAGTTCGAGTAGTTCTTCAAAGAACCAAAGATAATAAAATCCTCACAATTGCATAAATCAAAGTGTCCCAATTACAATGCAAAAGCTCATATTTAAAGAGCTGAAAATAATAAGGAAACAAAACCTAACCTAGGAAACTTATGTTGGACGCCTAAAGCAAAATAAAAGCAAGGAAATAAATCCTTGCTTGCGTAAAACAAGCAAGATAAAATAAGGAAATAAATACCTTACTTTCCTAAACATAACTGGCGCCTAAACCAAAATAAACTAACGAAATATATTCCTTATTTGACTATCACAAAAGCTGGATGTAAAACAAGACTAGACAAAAGAAATAAAATTCCTTATTTTGACTAAATCTTAAACTGGACGTGTCCACTCCTTCACTTGCCTAGAATATTCAACTCTAACTTTTCAAAATGGAAATGACCTGGACGTAAAAAAACTACTTTCCTTAAATGATCACACGCCAAAATCACTTTAAGAAAAAAGGAAAGAAGCTGTAAATGGCTTGTACGCCCAGATTGTCCAAACTAAAGAAAAGAAATAAAAAAGTGTCCTTTTAATCTTAAATTTGGGTAGTCCTTTGCGGTAATTTGTTGGCATGCAAAGATATGTCAATTTTGCCAATTTGAAGCTTAGCCTTGATCGGATCCTTCTAGAACGTGGGTCATATTCAATGGGCCTCCACGACTTGGCTTGAGCCCATATCTCTTGAATGAGTCCGTTGAGAACATCCTTGAACTTCTTTTCTCGTGCTCTCTTAAACGGACCCTTTTGGATGTGAACTAGATCTTTTAAAGCTTTGATAGGATTTGCACCATTCCCCTCTTGAAAGTGATTTGTCCTCAAATGATCACCCATATCAAAAGGAGAACCATGTGGTGTTTCCTCTGGATTGAAAACCTCATATTCCTGGACATATCCTCATATACTTGCGTCGGTGTCAATACTTTGCTCTCCGCTAATGGTAATGTCTAAGGAGCTAAATGATCCTCCGTAGAAATTTCCTACAAGGGTGGCAGGTCGTTAGTGGCATTATTGGTCACGTGGTCAACATTATCTTGAGGAAAGTGACTGATGGTCACTGACTTGATCTCGGATTTGGACGTTTTGACTCATCCATCTCCTTGTGGTAATCCTCTACAATCCGGCGTCCCGGTCTAAGACCTTGTGACTTCTCCATTTGATCTAAACGTTGGAGAAGTGGAGCCATTTCCACCTTTAACATACGCCGCATCTCACTCATCATGGTTTCCATAAACACTTTTGGAACAGCCAACTTCGTAGCATCTTTGGCAATGTTCTTACCACTGTCGTGAGACATGATTACTGCAAAAGTAAAGTTAGAAACAAAAAGAACCTCACAATTTCACTCCCTTACGTGTATACACTCAAGAACGTGGATCACGCTTCACTTGTGTTTTCCTCAAAAAAATAAGTGTTGTTGGGGTAAGGTGAATGTTGGACTAACAGGAACCTCAATATATGACATTTTCGGAGTTTTTTTTTTTGAAATTCGGCTAAGAAGAGATAGATGGTGTGAACCGAATTAGAGAAGAAAAAAAAAAGAAACGAAATTTAAAGGATAGGCAAACCTGAACTAAGACCAAAGCTTTGATACCAAATGATGTGAACCTCGTTAAGGGTAACAAGACCCAACAACTAAAGAGAACCCAAGATCGTTCTAGGACTGATTCGAATGGAAACCTCGACCCGTTGTTTTTGAAAACCTCTCTCTAAGCTCCAAAACAAGTTAGAGATATGCCTTCTCCTAATTTCTCCTTTTGGTGTGCAACCTCACTTTTAGGAACCAACCTTTATTGACTGAAAAGATATAAGAATTTGACTCTCTCATAGAGTAGATGATTACAATTCATATTTTAACTCAAAAGCTCACACAATGAGTAAGCTTGAAAGTGAATAATTTGTGTGAAAGCTTGTAAAAATAAGAAGTCAAGGCTTAAAGATGATATGCACGAAAATATGCAGGTTCAACTCATTTCACATTTATGAAAATTTTCTTTTAAAGACTCCAATTGAATACTCGACGCTTTTAGGTCATAGGAAAAATTTATGTCTACCAATCGACCTGAATACTTATACCAGTGGATCCGGTATTTGTGATAATTGGCTTCTATCGGGATTCACAAAATTTCAAATTTAAAAATATTTATTTCCTAACATACTGGTCGACTGGGACACCTATACTAGTGGATCCGATTCTTGTGATTGTTGTCAGCGTAACTAATTTTTGAACTTGAAGTTAGAATATTTTTGTAATATTGCTACATCGTTCGATTGTTGTTTGTCCTACAATGAATCTAGTTAAAACAGAGTTAAATAAAATTTGGTTATTATCACAGTTGCATCCAATTCAAAGAATGAAAGCAACCGGTATACATACCTGTCGATTGTTGGTCGTCTGGTATTGAATCCGATTAAAAAAATTGACCAAAAAGACTCAAACTCTTCGTAGTTGCACATATCGGATGACCAGGCAAGGGGTCGTTCGGTATCAACATACACTTATTTGAATTTAGAAAAATGGTTTGAAATGAATTTTTCTAACTTCTTTGTAAAGTGAGTGTGTGATCAAGCCTATCCAAATAATGAGTTTTAACGTTACAAAAAATACACTAAGGTCGTCAAGTCTTGAACTCTTGCACTTCAATTCTTGCATCTTTTTGGCTCTTTGATGATAACTTTTTTGTTTTTGAAGATGTTCATTTTATAAATTTAGTCCTTTTATTGTAATCATCAAGACATTGACTGTGAATTAAACAAAACAATTATTAAATGTATGCCCTCATAATCAAGTTTTGAGAATAATTATTTTTATTTTATTGTCTTACTCACTTCACACACAGTTTTAAAATACTTGACCCAGATTTTAATGACTTTGTCAAACCTTTTTAAAATCAAAGACAGGTCATTATCATAGAGTCACACACATGGGTTCAAAAAGTGTAGACTTTTATACTATCAAACAAGTGAGAAACTAAAAACAAATGGGTAACTGAAACACTACTATATAAGTGAGAAACTATATGTCACCTTCTCTATCTCTTCCCATTGTTGCGTCCAAAACGCTCCCAAGCCACCTTTGTTGAACCCAAAGAAGTTGAATGGGTTAGCTCTGTCTACCTCATCTACCGAAATATCAAAGGAGACAAATTGCAAAGGAGATCTGGACGAAGCTTAGTGCTTTCTAAGTGGAGTAAGCTTAGTTCGTGGTTTCAAAACAACGCAAAGGAGACTAGGGTTTGAAGACTTCTATCCCTGCAAATGAAAATTTTAGAGACTTATGGAATGGCCATGGCTACATGGGGGGAAGACTTAGCTGATTTCTCGACATCAACTATTACGAAACGCACTGTTCAGTTGAAACTCTTGTATCATCTTTTTTTTTAAAAAAAAAGCATGCTAATAAACATAATCACAGCATACGTTTTAAAGGGATGCGGGGCAAGTGACTAACGTTTGTCTTAGAGAACAACACCTGCAACGCAAAGCTTCATTTAGTAGGTTGGGAGCTACTGGTCGTTTAGGCTAATTCGATTAAAATGGTGGGCTGAAATGAAAATGGGTTGCTTACGTGAAAAATGGGGCTGATGTGGAAAAATATTCCGTTAGTTAGACTAATGGAACGTAACGGCTGAACTATTTTTTTCAAGTTTTATGACTAAAAATGAAAAGGGGTAAAAACCTAGTAACTCAAAAGCAAATTTTCCTATTTATTATTGAGTAACATTATACAAAAAATCATGCTAATGATTAAAAAACATAGACGAGAGAGTATAATTTGTCGAATCCTTGTTAATTCGATGTGTTCTAGATTGATGTTCATATATATATATATATATATATATAGGTCTACAGTTATGGTGTCTTTATTAAATAAGATGATAAACTTTACATTGATGTTATAACCTTAAGCAGACAAATGATGCATTATAAAAGCACGCAATGAATGAAATTAAATATGAATGAAAATTATCACTGACGTAATAATGATATTCAACACTATTAGATTATTTCAATGATTTTTAATTCCGTACAACTTCACTTTGACTTGATTTTAGGTTTGGCTATGGAGTAATTTATAGATTTGAGTTAGATCGACTAACTTCTTAAACCCATTCCAGAAATGTCCTTGAAACCCTCCTTCTTAACCTCCTGAGAGGTATAATCTTTCCAGTCCACGAACGTATTTGGAACCATTCATGAAAACAATCAGTTTAGCATGTAGTTCTTCACAGATTTTTTTCCTTCCCGTTTCTGCTCTAGCTCTCTCTTTCTGAATCCTCCTTCCTCTCTTTTTTATCTTCTTTCCTCCCTGTCGTGGACTCACTGCCCCACTCCAGCGAAATCTGCGTTCCACCCCCGCTGATATCCCACCATCTTCGTTCCACTGCCGTCGATAGCCCACCATTTCCGCTCCACCACCGTCGATAGCTCACCATTTCCTTCCTCTCTCTTCAGACCCCATCCCTCTTTTCTTTTCCTTCTTTCCTCTCTTCGTGGATTTATTGCCCTTCCCCTATCGATAGCCCATTATTTTCTTCCTCTTCTATTGTTTTTTTGGTTATCCCGATTCTTATAGACCCATTTTTACCTCTTATTTCACCTTTACATTCTAGTCGTCCAGTTTTTTTTTCTTTTCTTTCACCTTTATACTCTTGTCGACCCATTTTCTCCCCTTCTTTCACCTTTATATTCTAGCCGACCAATTTTTTTTCCTCTTCTTTCACCTTTCCTGCCTTGGGTGTAATCTTTAGCCCAGTTCTTTTATTTCCATCTTTCTCTTCTCATGGAGCTGTCGGATCTAGGTTTGGAGCAAGGAATAGCAGGAATCACGACAAGAACCCGCAATATTGCTTAGGATGATTTGGCTTCCCTGTTGATTTTTGATTCTACATTGGCTCACCAGAAATCGGTGCTTATGCTTGTAGGTCGACTGGTATCGAAAAAAACCCATCCGAAACAACTTATTTTTCTTGTTATCCGGTTGGACGGGTGATTCTTGCGTGATTTGCAGATGAGGATGTATGTCCAAACAAGTGTGTTTACCTTTTCATCAGTGGAGGATAAAGAACAAATTCTTCTTCAAGAGCCATGGAACTTCAAGGGATCCCTTATGCTTCGTCGGGAATGGACTCCTTCCATTGCATTTAAGGAAGTGGAATTGCGTATGGCTACCTTCAGGGTTCAGATTCATGGGCTACCCCTTGGAGGTTTTACACGCGAAAATGTGCTTCTTATTGGTAGTAAAATTGGTCGGGTGCTTGCTCTTGATGATGACATCATCAATAAGAGTTATTTGCAAATCAAGGTTTGTTTTGATATTAATACACCACTTCAACCAGATTTTTTCTTGGATCGAAGCCCTCATGGTCGTTCTTGGATAGGTTTTAAATATGAACGATTATCCAACTTCTGTATGAACTATGGAGGATTGGATCAAATCGGTTGGAATTTGTGAACAGGAGGTATCTCATTCATACTCTTATGCATTGGATGATAATATTTGGGGTGATATACCTGTTAAAAAGCTTTTGGATCGGATTTGAGAAAATGCAACTGTAACAACACCGTAGGGAATTGTAGGATTTATGTAAGGTTCTCGAGTGTATTGATGTAAATGCTGAAATTGTATAAAATTCAAAGAAAGATAAGGGCCAAATTCGAGGTTTGGCCAACCTCCATACATAAGAGATGAATAGAGATAGAGAGAGAGAGTCCTGATAGGTTTTCCGATACCCCTCCTTCCCCGACGTACTCCCTATATGAAACCAATCTAACTCGACTAACAGACTCGACCGAATACCAAATGAAACGAAAATACAATACCGAAATGAAAATGCAATGCTGCCGGGCTTAACTCAATCAGACCAACTACAAGCCCAACACCCAACACACAATACTCAATCAGACCCACTACAAGCCCAACACCCAACACCACAAGCCCAACACTTAATAGCCCATCACGTATAAAATAGAATGCCTCCAACTGGATGTCTTCATGTCTTCGTGTCTTTGAAGTCTCTCGAATTTCTTCGAAGTCTCTCTTGTTGCCGTCCTTCACCCTTAGCAACCCTAATCTCCTTCTCTGTCCATCTACCCATTCAGTCGTGTAACATTGCACACCCCTTTTTAAAGCACCTTGCCCACAAGGTGCGGGAATTGAAGGCACAAAGAGTTCAGTCGTTCCCATGTTGCATCTTCCACCTCCTGCCCCACCCATTGAACCAAAACTTCAGTGCAAGGAAACTGCCCCATCCTACGAACTCTACGATCTATCAATGTGAGGGGCTCCGGCTTCAAAATACCTTGCGGATCTAGTGGTGGCAAAGTCGGGAGAGGAACAACCCCGATACCCAATTTTTGTTTGAGCTGAGAAACGTGAAACACGGGATGAATCCTGGTTGTAGCTGGCAGTTGAAGGTGATAAGCAACCTCCCCTACTCGATTAGTGATTTGGAATGGACCGTAGAAACGGGGAGAAAGATTCAACCTTCGTCGATGGGCAACAGATACCTGACGGTACGGCTGCAACCGAAGGTAAATCCAATCCCCTACCTCGAATACTCTCTCTTTTCGTTTGAGATCTGTATAGTGTTTCATCCTGTGATGTGCCTTTGCGAGGTTTTCTTTGAGGAGCTGCAAGGTCTGATCCCTCGTTCGGAGAGTGGAGTCCACTGCTACTACTTGAGTAGTGCCGGCATCATAGGGTAACAAACGAGGAGGTAATTGTCCATACACAACTTCATATGGTGTTAACTTTGTGGAAGAGTGAAAGTTTGTGTTATTCCACCACTCGGCCAAAGGAATCCACTGAGACCAATCTTTTGGCCGATCACCCACAAAGCACCGGAGATAATTCTCTAAACACTTATTGACAATTTCTGTCTGGCCGTCCATTTGTGGATGATAGGCAGTGCTGTAGGAAATGGTAGTGCCCTGAACCCTAAAAAGTTCCTTCCAAAAATTACTAGTGAATGTAGGATCACGATCAGAAATTATGGATTCTGGTAGACCATGCAGTTTAAAAACTGAGTGAAGGAAAGCCATAGCAACCTTAGAAGCCGAATAAGGGTGAGATAAGGGTATAAAGTGAGCATATTTAGATAGTCTATCTACCACCACATAGATGACTGAATACCCTTGTGAAGTAGGAAGACCCTCAATAAAATCCATTGTGATGTGAGTCCATGAACGGTCTGGAATAGGTAAGGGCTGTAACATACCTCCGGGGGCAATATTCTCATGCTTAGTCTGTTGACAAATGTGGCACTCCCTGATGTGCTGCCTAATCTGTTGCTTGAGGCATGACCAATAGAAATCCATGCTTGCTCTCTTAAGAGTTTTGTCATAGCCCGAATTGTCACGCCCCGAACGGCATCCCGCAGGGACCGTGACAGCCGCGAGCTATCCCCCGGATGGCTCCAGCGTTCTTACTTATATTCTTACTTGATTACGGCGGAAACGTACAGGATCGCGAGGGGTTCGAGAAAATTCTTACATAAACAGGGTTCTCATTAAGTTCATACAAAACATATAATTAACATATTAGAACCCAATTAGTGACGCTCGTGTCACTATCAACAAAATGCGAAACATAATATCTTGGGCATCTAGGTCAGGTAGTCCTCCTGACTCTCTTCACCTGATACATCTGGAATGACATAATTTTAAAAACGTGAGTCAAAAAGACTCAGTAAGGGAAAAACGTAAAACTTGAATCATGCTCTTGACTTATGCGTGCTTAATCATGAAAGAAAAAAAAAACTTGATAATTGATGCATATGCATGCTCATGAATTATGCATATGCTCTTGTTAGTGTTTTCGGCCCCAGGCCCTTGAAAACCACTTTCTTTCATACTTGCTTGTAAAACTGGCCCTTGGCCCTTAAAAATTGCTTATTCGTACTTGTGCCCTTGTTGGCCTTATCATAATTATTTCATGTCTTTTACTTGTGGGCTCGCTCCATTTGACCCCTGAAGTCAGGGTTGTGCGTTCCCTTCGGAACCGTCCCCGAATTCCCTTGGAGACCTTAACATCTGGTCGAGCTAGCCCTTGAAGTGGCCCCAGGCCTGATGGCTAGACACGACCCTTGGAGGCACCACACCTTCTCACTGTCTTTCAGTGTGGCTTGCACAGCCTCTTGGATTCACCCATCCTTCTCATAAATGTCCTTCGGTATGGGAGTCCAACTTGATGGTACGGTATCGACCGGTGCCCCTTATCTTAACTTATCGTTTCATAAAACTTCTCATATTCTTTCCATAAAAATCATTGCATAATTTTCTTCTTGAAAAATTCATGCAATGCACATGTCATGTCATGCTTGCTTAAAATTCATACTTGCTTCAGATTCATGCTTGTTCATGAAATTCATATCATGTCATGCTTTCTTAAAACCCATACTTGTTCATGAAACGATGCAGTGTGTCATTCCAGTTTTGAAAAGAAATACTTACTGTCCACTTACAGTATCCACTTACTCTTGGTCTTCTTGTTCGTGTATACAGACACGTGGATCACCTACAAGCGATTCAAATATTCTTTTAGACTTTAAGAATTATGAAATCATTTCTGTTTGAAAATCAGTCATCAATCGAAGATATATATATATATATATATATATATATCACTGAAATTCATTTAATTACAAAATAATTATTTTATTCTTTTCCTTAACAAATATTCAAAACTTAGCTTATTAAATCATTAATATTTTTATTGAAATAAAAATATATTTATCCATGTACATGTCTCGATTAGGGTTAAATAATACTCATAGGTTTAGACTTAAACCTAAGTCTCTTTTTATTACACGTACTACATTAAACCTTATATCTAACTATTAATAAATTATTCATGATTAAATCTTAACTTAGACTTTAAACCTCAAATAAAACCCGAGTAAAACTTAACTAGGGTTCCAATAATATTTAATAAAAGATCATGGCTCTACAATATTATTCCAACTAGACTAACCCAATTTTCTTATCCCACACATTAAATGAAAATCCATAAATCATGAATTGCACTTAGGGTTACCTTTTCTTACAACATTCGGCCACTACCATTTATGCACCAATTAATCACAACTTTTTCTCCAAGGGTGATCCCATCCTCCAATCAACAATTTCACAACCTAATATCTATAAATCAAAGCACCAACATCATACACCATACTCATGGCATTCGGCCAACACATGTTTTTACCCAAATGATTAGTTTTCTTTTATTTCCTTCAATATGCATGCTTCCAATACTTAATATAATCATCTACTATGCATTAAGGTCATAAATCTTGCACATGTTAAGACCAATGTCCAGATCTACACATATTCAAAACTATACATGAAAATCCACATAGCTCATTTTCGGCCATACCCCAAAATGTTACCCTTTTCATGCTAAAAATCATATCATGCATATCCTTTGCATTTGTGACCAACTAGCATGCATACACTTAATCTTTTCATCAATTAATTTCACCAACATGAGATCCATTCATTATACACATTCACACCCATGGATCTAAACAAAGAAATCAACTTTCATCAACCCAACACATCAAAGCTTAGATCTAACTTCCTTTAGTATACATTGTTCTTCATTTGCCTTTTTCTTTACATACAACCTTAGATCTAGGGTTTCCATGGTTAGATCTAGCATGAAATCATCCTAGGGTTCTTAGACATTAAGGATCCAACAACATCAAGACATATTATGATCTAAGCTTCAAGATTCATACATAACCTATTCGGTCACTTATGCTATACCCAACAAAATCATTTTAGCCTTACCTTGTTGTTTGTCCAAGCTTGAGCACCTAGAAAATAAGGTATCTTTGGTTAGTACTTGTGAAGCTCAAGGCAAAATCATCAATGAAACTAAACTCACCTTCAACCTTTACCAACTCTTCCTATCCTTTCTTCCTTCAAAGATTCGGTCCACCCTCCTTAGAAATGACCAAGCTTGATTTAAAGGAAGTTCTTTGGTGGTTAAGAGAATATGGTAAGTTTGAAGAGAAATGATGTCAAATGACTAGGGTTTTCAAAGGAGGATTTTTGTCAACAACAAGAGAGATTTATCTTGGCTTTTAGAATGGGTTTTGGCAAGCTAGAAGGAAGTGGTTTAGGTGCAAGATGAAATGAACAAACCTTGAACTCTTGAGTGTGAGGTTCGGTCAAGGCTTGAAAATGGGAGAGAATGGAGAGATTTGCAATATTCGGCCAAGGCTTGGAATGGGAGAGAGTTGAGTGAAATGAGGGGTTCGGTCATGGCATTTGCAAGGGGGTTGTGTGAGATTGAGTCTCCCAATGCAACCCTAAGGCTATGACATAGGGTTTGAGAGAGTGAATGGACATGAGAGAATTTGAAAGAGGGAGAGGGGGATGAATGGAGGAGTTGGCCGACCAAGGCTATGTCCACATCCTTCTCTCTCTCTTTTATTTCCTTTCACTTCTCTCACTCTCACATCACATGTCTTCAAAATTGGCTTGCATTTAAATTCTTCTCTTTCTCTTTTCATAAGCTCCAACGTTAATCACTCCCTCTCTCTCTTGCTTTTCTCTTCTCTTTTTACTTCCATGAGTTGTCTCATCATCTTACATAACTTACACATCTCTTACTCTTCACATGGCCTTGCTTTATGGCTTTTCATCTCCCTTACACCACTTACACATCTCTTACACTTCACATGGCCTTGCTTTGGCTTTTCAAATTCATCCCATAGCATTTACGTAGATGGCTTGTATCTTACTTAGTTTGGTTGCTTTTCAACCAACCTAGTTACTTCCACATTAAATGACAACCAACTTTCAACTTAGTTTCATTCTCTCCTAACTTATCACTTTATAAGCTCTCTTACTTATCTATCCATTCCAATAGCTTATCACCCTACAAGTATGATATCTTATCATGTGATAATGGCCTTAGCCTATCTCTACAATAATCACAAGGCCTTATCACTCTAAAAGTTTCCTAACTTATCATGCTTGCTTATCACTATGATAAGCAAGTGTGCTTATCAATTAAATCATTTCTAAACTTATCACATAACTACATAGCTTATCATTGAATATTCAAATGGAAATTCTATTAATAATATAGAACACATTATAATATTACATGTCACATATAAAAGATATACAATATTTAATCCATGTATTCAAAAGAATTTTATTATTTAATCTATTAATAATTTCGGCTTATACAAGGAAATTATTAAATCATAATTCAAATTATATGGTCCATGAATCATATTAGGTAAATGAAAAATATCAATTTGTAAAAGAGGAACTTACTTGCAAATTTCGGCTCTTAATATAATTTATACTTGCATAAAATGGCATTAAAATTATTTAAAGAGATTTTATGAAATAAAATCCCATTTTAATCGAAATACCATAACATAAAAATTAGGCCACACATTGGCCAAAACATAGCCCCATTAAGAAATAAAAGCTATTACATTGGAAAAATAAAATAATACATAAGCAATTACGTAGGAGAAAATCGGGGTCTCACACGAATGGCCCCCTAAAGGCGTGTCATGACAGTGTTGTATAATCTGATCACGCAATTGATTATGAGAACCCACAAATAGTCTTCCCTTGTAGGATAAGATCTCATTCCTTAGATTGTATTTGACTGGATCCAACTCACCCTTGTCCCACTTGGATAACAACTCCTTTGTTGAATCATCTAAATAACTAGATCTGAGGTCATCTAGCCATGTAGTTGTAGGGAATGAGAGGGCTGCCAAGGTTGAGTCAGTAGGTACCTCTTCTTTCCTCGATAGGGCATCAGCCACCCTATTTTCCTTCCCTCTCTTGTACTCCACCCAAAAGTCATACCCCAACAATTTTGTCAACCATTTATGCTGAAAGGGAGTTCCAATTTTTTGTTCCAAGAGATGCTTCAAGCTTTGCTAATCTGTCCTTACCACAAAAGTTTGGCCAATTAGGTAGGGTCTCCACTTCTGTACAGTTGATACCACAGCCAATAACTCCTTATTGTAGGTGGACTTAGCCACTATTTTACCCTTAAGAGCTTGACTGAAAAAAGCAATAGGTCTTCCATCTTGCATCAACACAGCTCCAATACCCACTCCGCTAGCATCACATTCTAGAATAAAGGGTTTAGCAAAGTCTGGAAGTGCTAAGACTGGGGGTTCAGTGACTACTGCCTTTAGATTTTGGAAGGCCTTAGTGGCTGCAGTAAACCACTCAAAGGCATTTTTCTTTAACAAAGCAGTTAATGGAGCTGCAATAGAGCCATAACCCTTTATAAATTTCTTGTAGTATCCAGTCAGCCCCAAAAAACCCCTTAAGGACTATAAAGTTTTAGGAGTCGGCCAATCAATCATTGCAATTATCTTGGAGGGATCTGCCCTAACACCATTGTCTGACACAATATGGCTGAGGTAATCACCTCATGACATCCAAACCGACATTTCGACTTTTTGCATAGAGCTGGTGTTTTCTTAGAATCTCCAGAGTCACTTGAAGGTGTTGTAGATGTTCAGACCATGTTTTTCTATAGATCATAATGTAATCAAAGAAAACTAGCAAAAAGTTTCTTAGAAAGGGTCTGAAAATCTCATTCATGAGACTTTAAGGCATGACCGTCATGAGTTCTAAAGGCTGTTTTTGGTATGTCTTCAGGTCTGACCCTGATCTGGTGGTATCCAGATCTCAAATCCAGCTTAGAAAAATACTTAGCTCCATACAATTCATCCAACAGCTCATCCACCACATTCTCCATGTTCCATCTACCTTCCTTACCAGCAAAACAGGAGATGAAAATGAGCTTTGACTCAATCTGATAACGCCCGAATTCAATAATTCCCTAACAATTTTTTCAATCTCCTCTTTGTGAAATAAAGGATAACGATAGGGTCTTACAGTGGTAGGAGAGGCTCCTTCCTTCAATACTATAGCATGGTCGTGAGATCTAGTTGGAGGTAGACCGGTAGGCTCTTCGAATGTGTCTAAAAACTGTTGCAATAACTCCTCCAATTCTGGAAGTAGCTCTGTTGTGTCAGTGGCCATCGGTTCTAAGAGTTGTAGAAAAATGCCCTTTTTTCTAGCCTTGTTCACCTTAGTCAACTCCTTACCTCCCATTAACTGAGCAGGGTTTAACCCTAGTAGCTTCACTTCCTTATCACCCACACCAAACTGCATAGATAAGTCTGAGAAATTCCACAAAATCTGCCCTAAGGTTCTCAACCAAGAAACTATTAATACCATATCACATCCTGGTAGGGCCAACACATAGGTATCGATTAGGAATTATTTTCTTGAATCACAACCTTCACTTTCTCAGCCTTTGCTTCACTGATGAGCATATCTCCATTAGCCACCCTTACTTTTAGCTCCTCTCATTTTTCAGTGTATAATTGCCCTTTTTTTTTTACTATGGAAGGGTCCAAAAAATTATGGGTACTCCCTGAATCAATCAGAATCACCACATGTTGCCCTCCCAATCTCCCCACCACACTCATGGTTTTAGGATTCATTGATCCTGTCAAGGCATGTAGAGAAATCTCCGGATCTGCCTCTACAGCTTCTAAACCCTCCTCTGCTTCTTTTTCCACACACTCTTCAGCTTCTTCCAAGCTGGACTCCCCCGGTTCCCATGCCTCCATTATAAACAGCTTAGGATTTTTACAAACATGTTTGGATGTCCATTTCTCGTCACAATCGTAGCATAGTCCCTTTTTCCCTTCTTTCTCGCATATGGTATGGTGTTAATCTTTGGACTGGAAAGGTTTTTCTTGGTAGTTGGTGGTTGTTTGTGGAGTAGGTTGGGTTGTTTGTGGAATGTGTTTGGTTGTGGGGTGTATAGGTTGATGGAGTGGGAAGTATGCCCTTGCTGTTTTTCTTATGCAGTAAAACATTCCTCCTGAAAATAAGCTAACCCATAGGCTGTGATTAAATTTGGGGGGTTAAACATTCTCACCGGTAGACGAATTTCATCTTTGAGCCCACTTAAAAAGCAACTCAATTTGTAAGTCTCGGAAATCCCACGCAACCTTTTGAAAGAGTTTCAAACTGGCTTTTATACATTTCAACACTAGTGACCTACTTGAGTCTAGTTAACATCTCCATTGGGTCATCATAGGCACTAGAACCAAATCTGGTCAAAAGAGCTTGCACAAACTCTTCCCAGTTACGTAAACATCCAGAAGCTTTCAAGTCTTGAAACCATATGATAGGAAGCTAGTAAAAGACGGTGAATGATGAGAGTTTTGTGGAAATTGAAAAACTGAGTAGTTTTATACATACAACTACTAGGATTTGTTCCATCAAACCTTGGAAAGTCCAATTTGACTGATCTAAACTGTAATCCTCCTGGTTCGACACCTCCTCCACTTCCTCCTTGTGGTGGGTTCTGGGGACTAACCACAAGCATCTCCTCTGGCTCCTTCTCCTTCTCCTTGTTCTTGAGCAAAAGCTGCATGTTCACGGTAAGGAGAGCTACTTGCTGTACTGATTCATTCATCATTTGCTTCTGATCTTCTTGTTCTTTCCTAAACAGGTTGATATTCTCCTAAACCTCCTTGGAACGAGTTCCCTAAGCCATGGTAGAATTGCTGGGCTTTGATACCAATTGTAACAACACCGTAGGGAATTTGTAGGATTTATGTAAGGTTCTCAAGTGTATTGATGTAAATGCTGAAATTGTATTGAATTCAAAGAAAGATAAGGGCCAAATTCGAGGTTTGTCCAACCTCCATACAGAAGAGATGAATAGAGATAGAGAGAGAGTCCTGATAGGTTTTTCGATACCCCTCCTTCCCAGACGTACTCCCTATATGAAACCAATCTAACTTAATAACAGACTCGGCCGAATACCAAATGAAATGAAAATACAATACTGAAATGAAAATGCAATGTTGCTGGGCTTAACTCAATCGGACCAACTACAAGCCCAACACCCAACACACAATACTCAATCGGACCCACTGCAAGCCCAACACCCAACACTTAATAGCCCATCATGCATAAAACATAATGGCTCTAGCTGGATGTCTTCGTGTCTTTGAAGTCTCTCGAATCTCTCCAAAGTCTCTTTTCTTGCCGTCCTTCACCCCTAGCAACATAATCTCCTTCTCTGTCCATCTACCCAGTCAGTCGTGTAACAGCAACTCCCACGAATGAGTGGTAGGTCGGGGAGTCTTAAGGCTCTCTCTAGAGCTGACTGTGATAAAGGCTACTCCACCCAATAGTCCATTCGGGTTGTCCAAAGTCGATCGATTGAAGAGGTTGTATTGCTGGTATTCCTTATTGTCACGCCCCGAACGCTAGCCCGAAGGGGGTTAATGACAGCCGCGAACATCCACTCAATGAATGTTCCAGCATTTTCTCTTAATCTTGCAGCAGAAAATTTATACACATACAACTGAGAGAGATGGGCCAAAGAGATTTACATAAACTTTAACTTACACAAAACGACTTACTCATAACTTCTTCACATCACGCCTTGTATCCATATATACCTTACAATACTGTTTAGCAACCTGTTGCCTCAGTATGATATCCAGCACTTTAAGGGCTTCTCGTACATTCTCCAACTCCTGACCCGTAGTGTTTTCCTAATGGCCTATGACCGACAACATTACAATCTAATACTTACTAAGTCAGGTAATGCTCGGAGCTCCTAACACCTGGCAAATCTGGAATGATACATTTTAAAAACTGTGAGTCAAACGACTCAGTAAGAAAAAGAACTTGTAAACATGAGCTTGAAATCATGCACTAGGAACACATCTTGAAATCATAACTTGAATTCATATCTTGTAATCATGCATGGGAACATAACTTGAAATCATGAGTTTGAAACCATGAACTTGTTCTTGAACTCATAATCATGAACTTGAAATCATAAGCGTGCACTTGAACTTGAAATCATAAGCGTGCACTTGAACTTGAAATCATCATGAACTTGAACTTGAAATATCATGTAAACGTATGTAATTCATGCATGATCATGAATTTTGATGCACGTGTATGCCTCATGATTGCATATGCACATGCACTTGCTTTTGAAAACATCACTTGTACTTATAAAGCTCTTACTTTTGGAAAATCTTTTCAATCCTTATCTTATGGGCTACTTGAGCTTCAATTACCCCTGGCATCAGGGTTGTGTGTTCCCGTTGGAACTGTCCCCTATTTCCCTTGGGGACCTTACATATGGTCGAGCTAGCACACCTTCTCGCATTCGTCCTTCAGTGGCTAGACACGATCCTTGGAGGTTCACACCTTTTTGCAAGCATCCTTCAGTGTGATTGCACATACCTCACGGACTACCCATCTTTCTTGCAAGCATCCTTCGGTATGGGTGCCCTAGGTGACATCCATCCTTCACGTAAACGTCCTTCGGTATGGATGCACCTTCTTGACTTGGTACGGTACCGACCGACTTTAGCTTATTAACTGAACTTGTCATAAAGTAGCATAAAATGGTACTTTCATTTGCATAGAATTTCTCTTTCTTACTCATGAGAAAAATGAATGCAAATGCTCATGGTGTGCTCATGTCATGCTTGATGATGAGAAACCTTAAATTCATCTCATACTTTCATTTGTACAAAACTTTCTTTTTCATGCAAATGCTTATGTCATGTCGAAATAAATCATTAGAATTCATGCTGTGCATCATTCCAGTTTTTCAAAAACGTAAGTTTCCACTTACAATTTTCACTTACAAACGTAAGCTCCTCTTACCTTCGCTTGCTTGAGTGTTGAACGTCACGTTACCTACAATGGATCATACTAGTGTTATTCAAAGGCTCGCTAGACGTATTGAGTAATCAATCAATCACTCACATTTCATCATACTAAATCGTCTGTATTATTGACCTCTAGTTGGTCATCTTACAACGCTTGGTATTTCCTTAAGTAAAACCATAGTGGTGTCTCCTAATATGTCAATAGGAAACTAGAAATATAGGAGAAATTTTCTTGAAATTCAGAAGAAACCGCTCGAGCGGAGCTCGAGCGCTGATCGAGCGCAGGTCAGGCGAAACCCTCTATATAAAATTTGCCCAGTTTCGCTCGAGCGCCAGTCGGGCGTACCTCGGACGAAACATCTCTGCAAGAAAATCTTGGACTATTGGCTTGAGCGGTGGTCGAGCGTGACTCGGGCGACAGTCAATATTCAGAGCACGACTTATGCTATACACCTCCGAAATCCACGAAATTTGTTTCAAAAAATCTCCTCTCACCCCCTCATTCTCAAGACTTCAACTTTTCTCACATTCCAACTAAATCCCTTAGCTAAAACATGAGTCCATCTCATAAACTCAAGTTATTGCCTTTCTCCCTGCTCTCTTGGTCTTTTTATCAAGCACCTAGAGTTCATACTTGATTTTTCTCTTGGGTGGTATTTACCAGATTTGGCCACATTGTCCATGTTTCCATGTACAATCCATGCTACTCTTTAAAGCTTACTAGATCTACATTTTCTTCAAAGAACACACATGAACACAACATATACACAAGGAGAAAACAACCTAGAAAAACAACCATCACAACAACCATTAAAGGAAAGAAGAGAAAATGAGAGAAAAGAGTGATGGCTTGGTCGGCCAAGAAGGGCTGAAATCCCTCACCTCCTTCTCTCTCTTTCTTTCTCTTCTTCTT
The DNA here is from genome assembly GCA_963930655.1 of Myrica gale. Taxonomy (NCBI): domain Eukaryota; kingdom Viridiplantae; phylum Streptophyta; class Magnoliopsida; order Fagales; family Myricaceae; genus Myrica; species Myrica gale. Next base: position 10,287,665 of record OZ005612.1, on the reverse strand, counting down.
CCTCTTCTTCCTTTCTCCTTCTTCTTCTTCTTCTTTCTCTTTTTCTTCTTCTTCTTTCTTCTTCTTTGTTCAGGTGAGCTAGGGCAAATGGGAAGTGGGTTGTGCGGTGGAGAGGGGGGGTTGCCTTATACGTGAAAGGCTTGGGGGAAGGGAAAAGGCAAAACTGCCCTTCCCCCCTTCTTTCCCTTTTTCTCCTCCATTTCTCATTTCTTTTCCTTTTCTGCCCCTCATGAAAACTCATTTTTCTTTTCTGCCACTCCCACAATTAACTCTAATATGTCTCCTCATTTGTTCCAAGGATTCTCATATCTCCAAGGCTAAAGCCCCTAATTAAAATACTTCCAAATATTGTAACTTAGGGACATTTTCCATTAATAAAACAATCTCATCAATCTCAATTGCTCAAGTCTAATGGCAAATAATATAACAGTTAGATCCTAGCTTAAAACTCATAAAAATGTTAGGGGAAAAATTCCCCCTAGACATAACTTGAAATTAATTTATCCATACACATCCTCAATATAGTTCCTTTACAATGATAGAAATAGGGTCGGAGTCTCACATATATCATGTCGAATTCTATTCTCCTTGTTCCACTTTTAAATCTTACCTGCATGGACTATTGACCATCAATTCCATCATTTATCCCTTATTCAATACTTTACATCATACCATGCCTAGGCTAATGTCTATCGACTTCCCACCATATTAACCTCAATAAACTTCTTAACTAAGCTTATACAACTATCCTCAATGTTAGGGTTCACAAGTCTTCAATTAGAACTCCAAATTCATCATATATGGAACTTTAACAGGTCCTGCTCGAGCGCTAGTCGAGCACCGGTCGAGGGTCAACTTACTGTCCAACTCACTGCGTAGAATTCCCAAGGGCCGCTCGAGCACCTGTCGAGCGTTGGTCAAACGACAAGACACTGTCCATCATATTTCCTTAAAGACGCTCGGGCGCCTATCGCCCGCTGATCGAGCGCAATGTTATCTAAAAACAGGGTGCTAAAAATCTTCCTATTCCAACACCCTAATTGTGATCCTCCAAATATTTCAACTAAATCCCTAAATACTAAATTTCAATATTGGCAAAACTACAACAACATATCAATTCAATTACAATAATTGATGCTCAAAATGCTAGGGGAAATCTTCACCTAGGCATAACCTTAGATTAATTCCCCTATACCTGCATTTCTCAATAATTAGAGCACAACTTAAGGAGTCATAATTCTTTTACAAAGATAGAAAAAGTTGGGGTCTCACACCTATAGTATGTGACCCTGATGCTACTGGAGGTAACTCTAGTCCCATGGACTTTTGATTGAAAGCTACTGCCATCTTGGGCTCAATTGGAAGAAACAGGGGCCCCAGTGATTGATTCTTTGCCAGTGGCAGGCAAGCTACTGCCATCTCAAGCTCAATTGGAAGAAACAGGGGCCCTTGTGATTGATTCTTGCAGCATTTCCTTGGCTCTAAGGTCTCTGGACAAAATTACTGGGGTGCCTAAGTCTGAGTGGCGTGGTAAAGGAAAACTTGGGGCTGAGGATATGTGGTTTGGATTGCTATTGGAGGGTCAAGATGATGCCCAAAATGAAAGTTCACTCTAAGGGCGCAGAAAGCGCAAGGTAACTTCGGAAATCTCTCAACCTCTTCCTTCTCCATCAAAAATATTGAAATCAATTGAGGAATTTTCCTATGTGGCTAGAGAAATTTCTTTAGCTGCTCTTATTGGTAATGGATCATCTCGACGTAGTGTACGTTTAGAGGGGGAAATGCGACTGTCTCAGAATATACTCATTTCTCCTACCACTGGCAGTGGAGAAGTTACTAAGCAGAGTATGGGTTAACAACTGGCTGGGGTGGCGGGCCTTTTCTTGCCCCCACCAGAGCCATGAGGTTTATCTTATGGAATTGTCAGGGTCTGTGTCGACTCGCGGCAACAAGGGCTATTCGAGCCCTTATTAGGAACTTTGATCTTACTTGCTTGTTCATGGTAGAAACTAAATGTAGTGATGAGGTGGTAGGGAGTGTCATTCAGTCTATTGGATTTTCCTTCTATCTTTCAATGCCTCCTTCAGGCGGTAAAGGAGGTTTGTGTGTCTCCAAGCATTAAGGCAACCCACGAGGGGGGGAATTGGTTTTCTAAACTTTTCGCTTTTAACCCCCAAAGATGTGTTTGCAAAGTAAAGTATAATCTAGCACAAGTATATAATATGCAATAAGTGTAAATAAGTGCTAAACCTAAATAAAAGGGTAAGAGAAGCAAACACTTGATTTTTAGGTGGTTCGACAAACTCGTCTACATCTACCCCTCAAGCTTCTTCATCGAGCCTCGAGCTTTTCCACTATCTTCTAATAACATACACTCTAGCTTCTAGGTGCTAGAGAACAGTACAAGTGTTTTCTTTGGGCTCAACACTCAAACTCACCCAAGTGGTTTTTCGGGCACACCACTCGCAACCCACCCAAGCTTGAGATATACCCTCTCTAAGCTTCTTCTTTACTGAACATTTGGGCTCAACACTCAAACTCACCCAAGTGATTTTTCGGGCACACCACTCACAACCCACCCAAGCTTGAGATATACCCTCTCTAAGCTTCTTCTTTAGTGAACAACCTCACTAAAGGAAACACATCTCTTGATAGGAAGATTGAAGAACAAAACTCTCTCAAAGAGTAGATATAAAATTGGAAAGCTATATCTCTTGATTCACACAAAGGCCCTTGATATGAAATTGTGTTTTGTGTGAATGATATGAGAAATATAGAATATGAAGATTTGAAATATTTCTCAAGTAGTAGAAATGATATATCATCGTTGGATATTCGTTCATAGCCATTGTGAGTCGTCTGTTAAAACGAGCAACGGTCATATTGTCAGAAGCTCAACGACTCTATTTTAAAATCAACGACTCTATTTTAAAATCAACCGGTCGACCGCTTCATCAGCCGGTCGACCTCCTCAACTTAAGCACATGATCCGGTTCTTTTGAAATCATGTATTTTATCACTTTTAAACACTCAATTTTAAAGACTTACTTCCATAAGTATATGACAGGTTTGAGAGTTTCTTTGGGGTGTTTTGAAACCATTAAAAATATTTTAATATTTTAAACAAAAGGTAAAACAGTTTATGCATGTTTTGAAATATATACAAGTGCGTGATTCATAATGCTTGTCAAAAGTGAATAAAAGAGTTACAAGGTTTATACCTTAAGGTCTTGAATCTTCACTTTTGAGCTTCTTGCATCTTGTTGATCTTCTTTTTTCAAGTTTTTCGCTCTTTCGTCAAAACATCTTTGTCTTTGAAGTTGTCCATTTTATAAACTTGTTCCATTTATTGAAATCATCAAAATCTCGATTGTACACAAAAGCCAACAATCTCCCCTTTTTTGATGATGACAATAAATTGATAGTTTTAGGATGACTCTACTTTTCTTTTGCAATTGGACAAACATTTAAAACTTGAGACAAAGCATTAGTTGATGCCATTTAGATTTATAATGAGTAATACAATCAAAACATAGTCCAATTCAAAAGGAGAATATATAGTTATCAAAACTATTACCACATTTCTCCCCCTTTGTCACATCAAAAAGACAAAGGACACATTTTCTTTTAGTGAGGTTGAGTTCTATCCTTGCATTATATCCCACTTTGTCAAATTAAAAGAGAATACATGGATAGAACTCAAAAATCCATTTCTCATCTAATAGAACAATTTCATTGAAATGGTATAGAGGATGACTAACGGTGACTAAAGAGTCCATCGTTATTACAATAATATAGTCCACCGAGTGAGTTTGTACCAACCTCTTAGCTACCAATGTCAGTTTAAAAGGTCATTCTCAACCAAAAAATTTAAGCACACAAACTTATCAAAGTTCATGATTTTTGTAAAAGTGTTAGCTTATAGATGTTTAATTTTGATAAATGCAAGAAATATGTCAAAGATGAATACATTTGCATTTATAACATAAACACGTAAGAAATCATTAATACATAAGAACATATTCTCAAACAAGGAGTTAGAAGTGCCAAATGTTTTCCCTTTAGCATTCTTAAAATAATTTTTGGTGAATAGAAGGCCTGTAGCCTAAGCCACTTTTGTCAAAGACACATCTTTGACTACTGAGCATGTTTTCTAATGTTTTGTTTCCTTGAGAAAATTTTTCAATAATTTTGCTTTGAGAGATTATTTTCTTGTTCAAAGCAACTTTCTCATTTTCAAAATCTAAAGCTTTTTGTTGGTATAAATCATTTTCAAGCTTTAGAGCATCTCGCTCATTTTTCAATGAATCAATTTTCTGGCTCCCAAGTTTCTTTAGTGCACAATAAAAATAAGATGTCCGTCTTTATTGTAAAAATGACATGTTTGAGTGGGTGCACAAAAAGACTTAGTCTTCACAAAATAATTCTTAAAATATTTTTGGTGAATAGAAGGCTTGTAGCCTAAGCCACTTTTGTCAGAGACACATATTTGACTACTAAGCATGTTTTCTAATGTTTTGCTTCGTTGAGTAAAATTTTCAAGAATTTTACTTTGAGAGATTATTTTCTTGTTCAAAGCAACTTTCTCGTTTTCAAAATTTAAAGTTTTTTGTTGGAATAAATAATTTTCAATGTCACGCCCAAGATGTTAGTTCGACGAGGCTAATGACAGCCGCGAGCATTCCCAACAAGGAACACTCCAGCGTACTCACTACTCTCTTGCAGCGGAATTTTTTTTTATTTTTTTAAACTCTATCTCGATTAACGCACAAATGGAACATTAGAACCTGCTCCTCAAACGATAACGTGAAGTAATAGCTATAATTACACCAGAGTCTCGAAACAATAAGCTGCTTAACAGCTCTCAGCCTACTAGAGTTTCTAACCTGCTCCTTTCTTCTTCTTCTTCTTGTGTGGGTGGGTGCTAGGGCTTGAAAATGCGTAAAGGGAGAGAGGGGGGGTCTTGTGCATGAGACTTGGGGGGAAGGAAAAGGCAAAATTGCCCTTCCCCCCTTCTTTCCCTCCTTCTCCTTCACTTTTCTTTTATTTCCTTTTTCTGTCACTCCACAAAACTACTCTAACATGCCTTTCTATGTTTATTTCTAAGTTTCATACATTTTCAAAGTTAAAGCCCTAATTCAATTTCTTCCAAATGTTGCAAACTTAGGGATATGTTCCAACAATTAAAAATAATATTTGGCCTAATTAATCTCAATTAGTCAAATTTAGCAATTGCAAATAATATAACCTTTAAGTCATAGCTTAAGATACATAAAATGTGCTTGGGGAAAAATTTCACCTAGTCATGGTTTTAGATCAAGTCAAACATATATGTCTTTCTCAATAATTATAGCACAACTTAAGGAGTCATAATTTTACAACGATAAAAATAAAGTTGGGGTCTCACATCCTCCCCTCCTTACAAAAATTCCGCCCTCAGAATTTGGTCTTTCTTACCAGAAATTTTGCCCTGGTGGTGGGGGTCTAGGACCATATAGGTGCGGGCGAGCATTTGAACTGGCCCCACTACTAACCTCGTCATAGCAGACGTGGTCTCGAGAGTTACTACCCGTCCAAGAATGGGACATGGATTCGTAACTCCGACCTATGGTACTGGGGTCATGGATCACATTGCCTGAAGGTTCATGATATTTAGAGACAAAGTCCACTTCCTGTGATGAGTCCTTAGGAGAATCATAAAGAATACTCGGTCCTCTACCCAATTCTCTTCTAATGCCTTCCCAAGTATCCTCTCTCCATAATGAACTCTTTTCATTGGTTTCATTCCCCACCAACTTAGGTGAAGGGTCCTCCTCCATTGGATCCTCTTCCGGATTCTCTTCTGGATCTTCTTCCGAGCTCACTCTCACTGTCCCAACCGGGCTCTGCCTTCTATCTATTTGTCTCATGACTCCAACTGGAGTCGTGACTTCCTGTGACTCAGAGGAGTCGGTGGACCACAAATTATGCCTCCTCCTGGAAGGACCGGGCTGGCCTTTCCTTTGAGGAGGAGGGGGCTCCTGAGTCCCCTCCCTAACCTCCAGCAACTGCAATTGCTGAGGCGGTATTGAGTTTAAAGGCCTTGGATTTACACGGAACAGACTGCGATATTCCCGTGCGGTCATTCTTCTACGCGGGGGAGAGTGCGGAGAAGTGACAGACTGAGAGCGTGGGGGTCGGCGACTCGATGATATCTGATACATGGTAATAATAGTTAGTTCAAACCCAATATTTAATCACGAGCATATATATATATATATATATATATACGCCACAACATAACCATAGAGCTCATATATACCCTCAATTTAGCATCCAGTCATATAACATAGAGGTGCAATCAAAGAAGGGAAGCAAAAGATCACGCAAGTCATATCAAAATTCTATCACAAAACATGAGTCGATGAACATTATCCTTCTTAACTTTGTTCTTCCCGCAAGTGTGGGTATTTCGAGTACATTTCACTTTCTAACTCCCATGAAGCCTCTTCTACTCCGTGGTTTTTCCACAAAATCTTAACAAGCGGTATGGTTTTAGTCCTTAGTTGCTGCTCCTTCCTATCCAAAACTCTTATAGGTTCTTCTACATATGTAAGGTTCTCTCTAACCTGCAAGGGCTCATAATCTAATACATGGGTAGGGTCAGATACATACTTCCTTAGGAGCGATACATGAAACACGTTGTGGACTCCCTCTAAACAAGGTGGTAAGGCCAACCTGTACGCCATGGGCCCAATTCTGTCTAAGATCTCAAAGGGTCCTATGAATCTGGGTTGGAGTTTTCCTTTCTTCCCAAACCGCGATATACCCTTTTTCTGGGAAATCTTCAAAAATACTTTGCTCCCAGCCTCGAATTCCAGCTCCCTTCTCCGATTATCTGCGTAACTCTTTTGTCGGCTTTGGCCTGTCACGAGTCTATCCTTGATTATTTGAATCTTTTCCCTTGTTTCCAAGACTATTTCTGGCCCCAACAGTTTTCTTTCTCCTACCTCGTCCCAGTACAATGGTGATCTACACTTTCGCCCATACAATGCTTCGTATGGTGCCATACCGATGCTCGCCTGAAAACTGTTATTCTACGCAAATTCTGCTAAAGGCAAGTATTGAGCCCAACTTCCTTTGAAATCCATGACGCAAGCTCTGAGCATATCTTCCAGAATCTGTATAGTCCGCTCTGATTGCCCGTCCGTCTGTGGATGAAAGGCGGTACTAAAATTCAACTGAGTACCCAATAATTCATGCAATTGTTTCCAAAATCTCGAAGTGAATCTCGGATCTCTATCCGACACTATACTCTTGGGCACCCTATGGAGCCTGATAATCTCCTGAAGATAAATCTCAGCTAACTTTTCCGGGGTATACTTCACCTTAATGGGTAAGAAGTGTGCCGACTTAGTTAATCGGTCCACGACCACCCATACAACGTCATAACCCGCAGTAGTTCGAGGCAACCCTATTACAAAATCCATGGTTATCCCTTCTCACTTCCATTCAGGGATTTCTAGAGGCTTTAATGTTCCTACTGGCCTCTGGTGTTCTGCCTTCACCTTCTGGCAAGTCAAACATCGAGCAACATACTCGGCTATCTCCCGCTTCATATTAGACCACCAAAATGTCTCCTTAATATCTCGATACATCTTCGTGCCTAATGGATGGATAGTATAAGACGTAGTATGAGCCTTTGCTAGGATCAGATTCTTGATTCCTCCTGTACCTAGCACACAAACTCTACCACGATATCGTAACAAACCATCCTTATCCCCAAAGTCAGGGTCTTCCCTTTTTCCAATTCTCTCTCTGATCCCTTCAATCACCTTATCATTCTTCTGGGCTTCGCGAATCCGCTCCTCTAGCGTAGGTTGCAACGAGAGCCCTGCTATTGAGACAAACTGATCGGCAATGATAAGCACGATCTCTGCTCTTTCCAAATCTCTCATGATTCCCTCTGGCACCACCTCCATTGAACTCATTTCTGCCGACTTTCTACTTAGTGCGTCGGCCACCACATTGGCTTTTCCGGGGTGATAGCTAATTGTACAGTCATAATCCTTAATCAGCTCTAGCCATCGTCGTTGCCTCATGTACAGCTCTTTCTGGGTGTTAAAATACTTGAGGCTCTTATGATCAGTGAATATCTCGCATTTAACCCCATACAAGTAATGTCTCCATATTTTCAACGCATAGACCACTGCAGCTAGCTCTAAGTCACCTCAACTGTCTAGATGCATAGGCTATGACCCTTTTTTCTTGCATCAAAACACATCCTAAACCTTGTTTCGAGGCATCACTGTAAATTTCATACTCTCCATGTTCCGAGGGTAGTGTTAACACAAGAGCAGTAATTAAGTTGGCATTCAATTCTTGGAAACTCCTCTCACACTCATCCGTCCATTCAAATTTGACATTTTCCTTGTTAACAAAGTCAAAGGCTTGGCTAACTTTGAGAATCCCTCGATAGCCTTGGCCACTTGGATACAACATCTACCTTCCCGAGATCCACGACAATCCCTTCACCGGACACCACGTGGCCCAAAAATCGAATTTGTTCCAACCAGAACTCACACTTGGAGAATTTGGCATACAACTTCTTCTCCCTAAGAATCTGTAGAACAGTCCTCAGATGCTTCTTATGTTCTTCCTTGTTTCGAGAATAAATCAATATGTTATCAATGAAGACAACTACAAATTTGTCTAGGAACTCCTGAAACACCCTATTCATCAAATCCAAAAATGCGGTCGGAGCATTGGTTAGCCCAAAATGCATCACCAAGAATTCATAGTGGTCATACCGTGTTCGAAATGCCGTTTTCAGAATATCTCCTTCCTTCACCTTCAATTGGTGATATCCCGATCGCAAGTCGATCTTCGAGAATGCATGTGCCCTCTACAATTGATCAAATAGATCATCAATGCGAGGCAACGGGTATCTGTTCTTGATAATCACCTTATTCAACTCCCTATAATCGATGCACATCCTAAGGCTTCCATCTTTCTTCTTGACGGACAAGGCGACACACTTGGCCGAATGAACCCTTTCTCCAATAATTCCTCCAGTTGAATCTTCAATTCCTTCAGCTCTGCTAGTGCCATCCTATACGGTGCTTTAGAAATTGGATTTGTCTCTGGTTCCAATTCGATACCAAACTCCACTTCTCTATCTGGAGGTAAACCAGGTAATTCTTCTGGAAATACGTCGGAAAATTTGTTCACTACCGGGGTTTGCTCTACTGTAGCAGTCTCCCTCTGTTTGTCATTCGCCCAAACCAAAAACCCTTCATTTCCTCCTTGCAACAATTTCTTGGCTTGTATGGCCGAAATAATCGCCGGTCTTCGCTCCATCTTTCTCATACCTACAAAGCAACAATCCGGTCTCCCCTCCTTTTGGAAGACGATCTTCTTCTCATAACACTTTATGGTAGCACCATGCGTTGCCAACCAATCCATACCTAATATAAGGTCAAATCCCCCCATCTCCATTACTATCAGGTTAGCCAACATTAATTGCCCCTCTACTTCTATGGGACATTTTTTCACTATTCGATCACAATTGATCCTTCCACCAGTAGGTGTCGACACTACTACATGATATTCTAGCGGTTCATGTTTTATATCTCTTGCCTTACAGTATGCTGATGCAATGAATGAGTGAGTGACCCCTGAATCAAATAAAACAAGGGCTTCTCCCTAAGGCAAGGACAACGTACCTGTCACCACATTTCTTCTGTTTTTCGCATCCTTTGGGGTGAGAGCGTACAACCTTACTTGAGCTGGACCACCTGGCTTTCTTGAATTATTCTGTTGGGATGGTCGAAATGCTTGGGTTGAGTTACCAGTTACCCTACTTTGTTGAGAGGGTTGAGGTGCTTGCATTGAATTACCTGTCACCCTACAATCTCTTGCAATGTGACCTGGTTTCCCACACTGAAAGCACACTCCCTGCCTACATTCCTTAGGGTGTTTCTTGCCACATTTGTTGTATATTGGGAATTGATTCCCTCCAGTATTCTGAGCCCCGCCAGACCTCTGATTCTGGGCTCCATTAGGTCTCTAATTTTGGCCCTGTGATGAACCCTGCTTGCTTTTCTTCTAGGGTGCCTGTGACGTTTCTAGCTTGGGAGGAGCCTTCCTCTTTTGCTGGTCGTAATATGCTGCTGTCCTCTGCAGCCCTCTCTCCACAATCACTGCCCGTTCTATGACTTCTGCCAAAGTCTTCAAGTTATGGGCCATGACCCTGTCAAAGATTCGGGGATGGAGTCCCTCCTCGAATTTACTAGCTTTTCTTTCCTCATCTGGCACTAGGTATGGAGCAAGCCTTACCAATTCCATGAATCGACCAGAATATTGATCAACAGTCATTGCTCCCTGGGTCAAGTTGGCAAACTCTCTCGTTTTTGCCTCCCAAGTCGTCCTTGGAAAATAGCGATCCAAGAACTCTTGTTGAAACCTCTCCCAGGTTATGGGATGTTGCCCCAACTCTTGGCTCAATAGGAGCTTCTTGGATAGCCACCACCTCTTGGCATCTCCCTGTAGCTTGAAAGTCGAAGCTCACTCGCTGTACACCCCATGACTTCCAGCAACTCTTGGATCTCTAGGAGCCAGTTTTCTGCTAGAACGGCATCTCCTTTGTCGTTGTATACCGGCGGGTGTTGGCAGTTAAACTGGTCAAAGGTACATCCTTCAGGGCGACCTCTTGCTCCCTCTCCATTAGCTCCCTGTTGCACTTGCTCAGCAACAAGCTGAGACATATGCCTCAAAATGTCATTAGTAGTGACACCCGGTTCTTCACGTCCCTCATTCGTGTCTTGATCCCTGGGTTGTCTTCTAAGTGGCATCCTGCACTAATACGTCGTCACTACGTAAATATTCTAACGATAAATTGAGGTGCACGAATTTCTAGCATACTCGAAATCCAAGAGACGAGTTGCAAGTCCTAAGTTCACCAAACACCCTCTGATACCACTTAACTGTCACTCCCCAGACGTTAGTTCGACGAGGCTAATGACAGTCGCTAGCATTCCCAACAAGGAACACTCCAGCGTACTCACTACTCTCTTGCAGCGGATTTTTTTTTTTTAAAACTCTATCTAGATTAACGCACATACGGAACATTAGAACTTGCTCCCCAAATGATAACGTGAAGTAATAGCTATAATTACACCAGAGTCTCGAAACAATAAGCTATTTAACAGCTCTCAGCCTACCATGCCAAATAGCCCATGACCACCACACGTCGGAGGCTCATGATGGCTCTTTCCATAATTATATCTAAACCTATACTGAAATAACAAAAGGGAGAAAACATTCTTGCCAACCCTTCTCCTAGGGTTCAAGGTCCTCTTCTTAAGTTTCCTCACCTGAAATATTATCTGGAATGATACAATTTAAAAAAAAAACTGTAAGTCGAAAGACTCAGTAAGGGATCATATGCAATAAATAATGCATGTCCTGCATGATCATGGATATCAATGCACATGAATGCCATATGAAATGCTTGCATATGTATGAGGCAATGTACTTGATCATAAAAAGATTCATGCACTTGATCTTGAAAATACTTATTTCTTGATTTGGGCAACTTATCTCGCTCCATTTACCCCTGAAGTTAGGGTTGTGCGTTCCCTTCGGAACTATTCCCTTTCCCTTGGGAATACGTCATTTGGTTAAACTAGCCCTCGAGGTGGCCCCAGGCCTAATGGCTAGACTCAACCCTTAGAGGTTCACACCTTCTTGCAAGCATCCTTCAGTGTGATTGCACATACCTCATGGGCTACCCATCCTTCATGCAAGCATCCTTCGGTATGGGTGCCCTAGGTGACATCCACCCTTCACGTAAACGTCCTTCAGTATGGATGCACCTTCTTAACTGGTACGGTACCGACCAACTTCGGCCCCTTAACTTAACTTGTCATAACATACTTATCATACTATCATTTGCACAAATTTTTCTTTTTCTTGCAAGAAAATCATGCAAATGCTTATGCCATGTCATGCTTGATATTTGTCATGCTGTGTATCATTCCAACAACATGAGATTCGCAAAACCGGTTAATACACTTTTGATGAATTATTTACGTTTGTCTACCTCACAGTGCTTGAAGATAGATGAGGAAACTGAAGACATGTCAAAGGTCCCATATGCCAGTGCAGTAGGGTGTCTAATGTATGCCATGATATATACCAAGCCAGATTTGGCTCTTAGAGTCAGCATGGTAAGCTATGACAAATCTAGGGAGACAACATTGAAATGCAGTCAAGTGAATTTTCAGATATTAAGGGGTACTATGGATTGTGGTTATATGTTTGGAAGATAGCAAAGTGATCTGTCAGTTGTGGGATATGTGGATACAAATTATTCTAGTGACTTGGATGGCAGGAGATCGCACAAGCTATGTGTTTACTCTTGCATGAGGGCTCATTTATTGGAGATCCATGATCCAGTCTGTTGTTACATTGTTTGCAACTGAGGCAGAGTACATGGCAATCGCTGAGGGCTGAGGGCTGCTAAAGAAGCTCTGTGGCTTACAAGGTTAGTCAAGGAGTTGAGTGTTCATCAAGGTGGGTTTCTGTTGCATTGTGATAGTTAGAGTGTCATTTATTTGGCGAAGAACCAAGTGTATCATCCAAGAACTAAAATATTGATGTGAGGTTTCACAAGATCAGAGACTTGGTTGCTTTTGGTGAATTATTGCTGTAGAAAGTTCACACTTCTGAGAATGCAACAAACATGTTGATTAATCCAGCCATCATAGAGAAGTTGCTTGAACTTGATAAATATCTTCAGGTGTTAGAGAAAAGAGGTATCCCTAACCTATTAGTTCCAGATGGAGGCCAAAATGCTTTGATTTTGTCCTAAAGGGTAATATTCGCCAAGATGAAGATTGTTAGATAAAATGACTCATATTTTTTAGGATATCCAAGTATTTGAGTTCTAATAGGTTTAGGGATGTAGGGGCAGAATGGTCTTTGTATAGGTTTTGGGTTTTCTTATTGTTAGTGCATTTTTGTATTGGCAAAATTCCGTGTAAAAACTGGATTTTTCACTTATAAATAGTTTATTATGTAAGCCAAACATAGTGACAGTAAAATATTTGGTCGCTCTCTTTTGTGAACATAGACATATTGCCGAATCACGTTAAATCTGTCTTGATTTTCCTTTTATTCTTCATCATTGGTGTCCATGATAACATAGCAATTCCCAAAAGGTTTGCGTAAGACACAACACCCAGTTACTTAGCCGAAAAAGAAATCAAAGAAATTAAAATCACTTACCCCGAATAGTGGAAAAAAGAGAAATAGAAACTTCTACAAGCAAATATATAGAAGATTTTAGAGCTGAAAAAGTATGCATGAAATTGTTTATGATCAATTAGATTCCTTCTACGTTGATTATAGTTTCTAACTTTAGGGTTGGAGGTTCCTTATGTCCACTTGGACTTTGAATTCTATTTACAGGGATAATAAAAAGGTCGAATTTGCAACCTCACTCAAATCCTCGAGTACCAAATATCTACTAATGATAAGTTGGGGCTTTGTGGGAACAAAAAATTTGTTTCGATGAATGGCTGAATTTAGGATGTTCTTTTTGACCACTTAGGGTACCTCGTGGCAGACATTAGTATATATGGTGTTTGAATTGCCATTCATTGCATTTAGACTTTGGCTTTTACCTAATGGCTGTACTTTTTGTTCCATCCAAACAAATACTTAGACCGCACAGTTCATACCTTACTCCCAAACACAGCATATCACACTTTTTTTTTTTCTTAATCATATAATAAAATTACAATTTGACCAACTTTTGCCAGTAATCTCCTCAAGGGTGCCCATCGAACTCTGAGCTGGAGTGCTCTCAAGTCGGTTTATTATTATTATTACCGTTTAGACGCAAATACCCCAACCAAATTGGGGCGTCAGTCCTTTTGGCCCCCCTCCAGTCTCTCTCTCTCCCTACCATTGCGTTGGGCCCCGGCATGGGAATAAGTCACTCACTCCGATCAAGCCCCTCCTCTCTCTCTCTCTCTCCTCTCTCCTCTCCTACTCCGTTTTTTCCAAATTGCAATGGACATTCCTAGGGTTCCTGAATGCTAGCAGTGCAATTTGGGTGAGAGATGTCTCGGCAAATGACGACGGCAGCCTTCCACAAATCCAAGACTCTAGACAACAAATACGTGAGTAGGAACGCGAATGCCGAGTTTTGCAATTTTTGGGTTTCGACATTTTGTTTTGCCGATCTCTTTGGTGGTCATTTTACAGCGTATTAGCGTTAATCTCAAATTATAGTGCCTATTTGGTTGCCGAGAGAATGTAGGCGTAGGGACGGAAGTTCTGAGACTATTATTGTGTTGCTCCAGAAATGTGAATTTCCGTGTTATTGTTTGTTTGGAGCTCGAGGAAAAAAACGATGAGAAAATTAAAACAAAGTGGGGAATCCATTTGTTTGCACTTTCTGAGAATTTATACATTTTCAGCTACTAGTCAATGGAGGACTAGGGTTTCGTTTTTCGCAATGGGTGTGGATTGCGTTCTTGTTAGTTTCAATTCTGACATTGTTTCTTTGCTTTCTTTCATTTGGTTCTATTTGTTTTTGTAGGAAGAAAAAATTAAAGGGTTAAATACAGTTTCCAGCATGGGGTTATTAAGCTTTGAACCCCAAACAACCAATTTTGACACATTGCACTTCGAAGGACCGATTAATGACACTTTGCACCCACTTTATTTGATTTTTGTTAAATTGACCAAAAAAATTGGACAAAGAATAAGCAATATATATATTTTAGTTGGCCTATTTAGATGTCAAATTTACAAAATTAACCCGTTGGACTAAGAAAACTCCAAAAAGTGAAAAAAAAAATCGAAGAACAAAACTAGAAGAAAAAGAAAAAAAATCACCCAACTAAAAAAGGAGAAGTAATTTTGTCATTTTAAGTCAATAGAAAGTACATAAAATCCATATGGTTCACTTTTCGTTCAAATTCGTGTTCAATTTCACGAAAATTATATATGGAAAGTATCAATATTTAGTAGTTCGAGAGTGCAATGTCTCAAAGTTGGTACTATGGGGTGCAAAATATCAATGATCTTATAGTTTAGGGGTGAAAAATGTATTTAACTCAAACGTGAAAATTGGAACATATTGTTTATTGTTGCTTTGTTCCCACTGCATTGAATACGATAATTAGTATCTGGCTAGTGGAGTAGATAATTAGTATCAGGCTAGTGGAGTGGGGCCAATTACTACGTTCTTTTGATTTTCAGCACTTTCTTGGAGCCCAAAAGTTTGTTAAGAGATGGAACATGTTAGCATGTTCTGATTTGTTAGTTCTCAATGTGTAACTTTGAGTCTTTAAAAATGTATCCCCACTTGATTGCTGAGAGCATGTAGGGAGAAGAAGAAGAGAACTGAAGATTAAATGGTTATGTTTTTGTGTTATTTTTGTGTTTTAATTAGAAGAATTCCGCGTAGTTAATCCATGTGTAAGACTTTCTTGGGCGGGGTATTTTGTTTTACCGTCTCAAGTTGAGATGACCCTGTGTTGCATTTTTATCAATGGCTCATTGAAAATCCGTTGTAGATGCTTGGAGATGAGATTGGAAAAGGAGCATATGGTCGAGTTTACAAGGGTTTGGATTTGGAGAATGGAGACTTTGTTGCAATTAAACAAGTTTCTTTAGAGAATATCGCTCAAGAGGATCTCAACATTATTATGGTTTGACCAAATCTCCTTCCAATTTGTATATCTTTTCCTTTTTATTGTTCTTTATTACCCTTGAAGTTTCTTTAGAGAATATCTCTCAAGAGGATCTCAACATTATTATGGTTTGACCAAATCTCCTTCCGTATAATTTGTATATCTTTTCCTTTTTATTGTTCTTTATTACCCTTGAAGTGCTTAAAAAAAAAAAAAGTGGAATATAGAAATCTCATCTTTCTTATCTTCAAGTTTTCCTCAACTCCTGGAAGACATATGCAGAAGGTTGTGATATTCATTGGATGTTGCTTAAGTGATAATAAATAGTGTTTTTCAAACTGGTTTGGGAGATGCTCACTTGCTGGATCTTCTAATGATTACGTGCATGCATGCGTGGATTTCTTTCAGCCCCACATGATTTTAGGAATTGAAAATTGCTTAGTTGGAGGCATACTCAAGCCTTGACTCAAAGTGTCTATGTTATGAAATCTTTTTTTTTAATGTTATAAATTATCTGAATTTTGGCAAACAGAAATAGTAAAAATGAATATGTGGGCTAATTTTGTAAAGTTGGGTTCTTGTATTTGCTAAATATTTGTTTGAAGGTACATTCTAGTATCTAGGTACTTCTAATGTCACCTATCACATGATGGTTCTTGGTCTGGGTATGCCATTTTTTTTATCTATTTGGCTGTAGGGTGACAATCACGTCAATTGTGCTGCTTCTGTCCATTTTGTCTCGTTGGTCATTGGACTAGTTGTTCTCTCATATGACTAGTTTGTCAAATCAATCCCAGTTGGATATCTGAACTAGACACCTCTGTACTCGCTCATATCTGATGATGCGATATCAGAAATGGACCCATTTGTTTCTTCCAAAGTAAACCAGGAAAAAGTCAGGGATGTATAAGATAGGATACTTCCAAGGACAAACAAAAATATAAAGAATGGATCCACTTTTTGCCAATTGATGGTATAGATGGCTCTCTGTATAATTGCTTCTTGTATTTTTTTAAAGCAATTTAATGGCCTTAATAATTGAAGTATTGCAAAATTTGAGTTAGTGCAGTAACCACTTTGTTTGATCCTTATGAATTGTTACTACTACTTGCATGAACCTTAACAGGGCGCAAGATGGAAAACTTAATTGACAGCAAATTTTGCTAATTCTGACTTCTTCAGCATGATTATCAAAATTCTAACCAGGATCTCCACGATGAATTAGCAATTCAATGCATGTTATAGGGTTTTAAGATGTTGCAATTATTCCCTTCTTCAACATATAATCCATTCATGGAAATTCTGGAATTCGATTATCTTCTTGTGTATTTTGTTGTATCTATATCGCCTCTGCTTCCTCTGCCACCCCGCTTTTTAAAGCTCACTTTCTATATTATTACAGTTTCAGAGTTCATTTTAATTATGAAGCTTTCTTTTTCTGAGGTTATTAATGAGATTGTTTGGATGACTAAATAACAATATCAGAACAGTATTTTTCTTGAATATGCAATTGGTGCTTAGCTGATAATTTATTGTTGCCTGTCTCTTCTATTTTCATATGGCTCACTGGACACTCTTTTTATTTGACTATCCTATCGTTGGTGTGATGCTTTTGCACATTAGCAAGAGATTGATCTACTGAAGGTACCTTCTCTTTTTTCCTTGACACCTTTTTCGGTTGTATTTAGTGTTATGGGAAAGGAATGTATGTACACTGTGCTATTGATGCTGCTTGGAAAACAATTCTTCGTTTGCAGAACTTGAATCACAAAAACATTGTGAAGTATCTTGGATCTTTAAAGACAAAGACTCACCTTCACATAATCCTTGAGTAAGTTCAAATCTTTTGTTCTTGTAAAGATTTGACTGCAGCATTGTTTTCAAACGTTGCTTGAAACCTTATGGTGCCTGTTTGTACTTGTTCACATAGGTATGTGGAGAATGGATCACTTGCTAATATTATTAAGCCAAATAAATTTGGACCTTTTCCAGAATCATTGGTTGCTGTTTACATTGCTCAGGTTTGTTAATGTTTTATAATTTCGGGTTTTTTGGGGTTAAGGTTAGCTGAGCTTTTATGTTAATTCATCATGAGACAGGTTTTGGAAGGCTTGGTTTATCTACATGAACAAGGTGTGATTCATCGGGATATTAAGGGTGCAAACATACTGACAACTAAGGAGGTAAATTCCTGCTGTTTATGTCAGCTGCCTTTTAGTGCTTAGTTTTAGAATATCTATTTTAAATCAAATTCAGTGACTTTGGTTGCCTTCTCGAAAATGCTTTCAGTGCATGCTCATCCAATTATAACTTGGTGTAAAAGTTTTCTCTAATGCATATTAAATCTTTTTCGCCTGATGTTTGCATTATTATTCTCTTGAAATAACTCACTGAGGCAGAAGAAAGGTTGATTTAGCTTATCACATAGTTTGGATCAAAGCTTAGTTGAGTTTCATCATTGAAAAATGTCATTTTGGGTGTATTGGAAGTGTTTGCTTGAAATTATATACCTAATTTATTCAGTGGTATCCTGTCTTGAAGTTCATTCCGCCTTATGGTCTCTAGACAAATTAGTCGATGGAATTTTCATGTTGTCCCCTAGCTTGAACTGCAATATATTTTGGAGACAGTGTCAGTGAGCTACAACTGGAATGGCACTTCCTCTCTTGTAAAAACAATGTAAAGGTGAGTTGTTCATTTTAGGACTCCATAGAAATGTTTGGCTTACCTTTAAAAAAACATTCTTGGTGGATGCTTTAGGAGAGTGAATAGATTGCTCCAATGTTGATGGTTTAGTGGTTTTGATGAGGCGGAGGTTTTAGGAGTTGTATGTACCTTTAATGGGGATAAGGCACTGGACTCTGATGGTTTCTCCTTAGCTTTTTTCCAATCATATTGGGAGGTGGTCAAGGGCGATGTGTTGGCCATGTTCAATGAATTTGCCCAGGATGAGAAGTTTGTTAGAAGTTTGAATGTTACTTACATTGTTCTCATTCCGAAAAAAGTGGGAGTGGTTGAGTTAAAGGACTTTCGTCCTATTAGCCTTGTGGGAGGGGTGTATAAGATTCTTGCTAAGGTGTTGGCTAATAGGATGAAGGTGATATTGCCTAAGACTATTTCTCTTTCTCATAATGCCTTTGTGCAAGGTAGACAGATTTTGGATTCAGTGTTGATTGCTAATGAGTGTATTAACTCGAGGTTAAGATCGGGTGTTGTAGGTCTGTTATGCAAATTGGATATTCACAAGGCGTATGATCATGTCAATTGAGGTTTTTTTTTATGTATTTGTTGAGGAGATGTGAGTTTGGTGAGAAATGGTGCAATTGGATTAAATTTTGCATTTCAACTATAAAGTTCTCTGTTATGGTTAATGGCTCCCCTTGTGGTTTTTTCGGGGGTTCTAGGGGTTTGCGCCAAGGAGATCCACTATCTCCGTTGTTGTTTGTTCTTGTTATGGAAGCTCTTAGTAGGATGGTGAATGAGTTGGTGGTTGGAGGGGGAATGAGGGGTTTTGATATTGGAGGACGGGGAGGTAGTGTGGTGTCTATCTCCCATTTGTTATTTGCTGACGACACTCTCATCTTATGTGGGGCAGATGATACCCAGATTCGTAATCTTCGATGTTTACTTCTTTGTTTTGAGGTCATTTCTGGATTGAAGGTTATTCCTATTGGGCGAGTTGGGAATGTTCAGCAGTTGGCTGCT
Organism: Myrica gale; assembly: GCA_963930655.1. Taxonomy (NCBI): domain Eukaryota; kingdom Viridiplantae; phylum Streptophyta; class Magnoliopsida; order Fagales; family Myricaceae; genus Myrica; species Myrica gale. The sequence continues at coordinate 10,268,271 of OZ005612.1, read as the reverse complement.
ATCCTAGGGTGTTCAGTATCTTCTCTTCCAATGACGTATCTTGGTCTTCCTCTTGGAGCCAAATTTAAGAGTGTTCGTATGAGATGGTATAATTGAGAGAATGGAGCTCAAATTAGCTGGTTGGAAGCGTCTTTATCTTTCAAAGGGAGGACAAATTACCTTGATTAAATCAACCTGTGCTAGTCTTCCAACCTATTTTATGTCTCTTTTTCCTATTCCTAATATGGTGGCAAATAGGATGGAGAAGTTACTAAGGGATTTCTTGTGGGGTAGTGGTGGAGATGAACATAGGTTTCATCTTGTTAGTTGGTCGAAAATTTGTTCCCCTATTTTTGTGGGTAGTTTGGGCTTAAGGCGGTTGCCTTTGTATAATCAAGCTTTGTTAGGGAAGTGGTTGTGGAGGTTTGTTTTAGAGCGGGATACTTTATGGAAGAAAGTTATTAGAGCAAAATATGGTACTGAGGTGGGAGGTTTGAGGACTTGTGGCTCGAGGCTCGTATGGTGTTAATTTATGGAAGTATATTTCGAAGGGTTGGAATTTCTTCTTTGCAAATACAAAATTTTTGGTGGGAAGTGGTGGTAGAGTGTTTTTGGTATGATTGTTGGTGTGGTGAACAAACTTTGATGTTAGCGTTTCCTCATCTCTTCTCTTTATCTAGGTGTAAGGAGGAGGTAGTGGAGAGTTGCGTCGATGTTAGCTCTGGTGTGCTTGTTTGGAATGTTCAGTTTATTCGTACGTTTAATGATTGGGAATTGGCTGAAGTATCAAATTTCTTTACACTTCTTCACTCATCGGAGATAAGAGGAGTTCCTGATAGATTGCTTTTTTTTGGGGGGGGGATCTAAGAATGGATCTTTTTTTCTGTAAAATCTATGTATTGCATTATGGTGGGTGTTGTTCCTATGGATTTTCTTCGAGACAGTTATGCAGGACTTTTACAACTTCAAGAGTCTCGTTCTTTGTGTGGGAGGCTGCTCATGGGAAGTTCTGACCATAGAAAATTTGAGGAGGAGGGACATTTGTTTGACAGATTGGTGTTATTTGTGTAGATGTGATGGGGAGCTAAAGGCTTGTGGTCACATATGTTCTCTATCTTGAACTTTTCTTGGGTTATGCCTAATAGGGTGGTTGCGGTGTTGAGATGTTGGAAGAGGAAGATTGAAGACCCAACAGCTTTGGTGTTGTGGAGAATGATACCTTCCTGTATTTGGTGGTGGTTGTGGAGGGAAAGAAATAATCGTTGTTTGAGAACCAAGAGTTAACGTAGAAGTGCCTAAAGAGTCAGCTGCTGCAGTCCCTTTTTCTTTGGTCTAATGCTGTGTTGGGGTTTCCTTTTTTTGGATATTTCTAATTTTTGTAGTTTTCTAGCTTGTATGCTTTTGATGTTTTCAATACAGTCTCTTCTACTATTAACTCAATATTTCTAATTTTTGTAGTTTTTTGTAGTAAAGTATGTATTTTTATTATACATCACAAAGTTTTAGTCAGAGACACATACAACAGTATCTTAGCTACTTGCAAATTTAGTGTTTTGAGTTATTGACTCCTTGGTTTTTATCAGTCTTTGCTGTGCTTTCTTTATCTGCATCAAGTGTATGGTTAATATACCGAGCCCTGTGGTAGTGTATAACACCCTTGTCCCCGAATAGGGTTAGGAAAGTCATGCTATTATATACTTAATGATAGAAAAATTAGAAGAAGAATTCATCGTGCTGAAATACTTATTTCTAATATAGTTTAGGAAAAAATTCTTTCTATTTTCTGTGGCTCGTAGATCTGTCTCCCTTCAAATTTGGAGATTTAAAACATAAAAACAAAAATGAGTTGAATACTCAGTATGCAATAGATCAAGGATCATTGTAAAACATCTTTTTTTTAATGAATAAGTCAATCTCATTAGAAAAAGTGAAGACAGTACAAAGGCTATACCGAAATCACTAATCCAAACAAGCTAGAAAACTAACGAAATCTAGAAAAGGGCAACCAAGCACTGAGTTCGCCCAACAAAAAAGTAAATACAAGAAAACACCCTGCACCCTATCCAAAGACGAAGCACAATCCTCAAAACATCTATTATTACGCTCCCGCCAAAAGCACCACCAGATACAATGGGGTATCATTCTCCAAATAGCCTTAGAGAAAGGGTTTTTAAGCCTCCTCTTCCAACACGACATCACATCTTCCACTTTTTCTGGCATAACCCATTGAAGATTCAAGATACAAAACACGTGCGACCATAGCCCACTCACATAAGGACAATGCAACAAGACATGCTTTTAAAGTCGCATGCATCTCCATCTTTAAAACATACTTAAATTCACATGCATCTCCAACTTTAAAACATACTTACATTCACATGCGCATTGTAAACAAAACTTGAAAACCGTTATCTTTACACTTTTAGGTTAGGTTGGACGTAAAAGAGGCAATGTTTTCTCCGTTCTCTCTCCTCCTCTCTCTTCTCCTTGTTGATTGCTTTGGTTATTAGTTGTTATTTTGGTTAGAATTTTCCGATTGAGTGTTCTGTAGCTTTAGTAGTCAGCTGCCAGTGTGTGGTGTGTGGGATTGTTTCTGATGGGTTTTAACAGGAGTTTTAAAGTTGAAGCTAAGGAGTTCCATGTGTATGTTAGCGATGGTGGTGCAGTCAAGTTCACGGAATGGAGTAGAAAGGCTGTTAGTTAGATCTCATTGGGGAAATTTGGAGCAGTATTGGTGGTTATGGCTGAAAAACTGTTGGTAGCTGCTGGGGGTCGATCCTTTGTTTCGAAAGCCAATGATGTCTCTAGAGCTTTCCTAGCACAGAGGTGTGCTAATAAAGCGGGAAGGTACGTAGCCATTGCTAAATTCGGAGAGGGCCGTCGTCGGGGAGTGGTTCTCTTTCCAGAAGGTAACGGTGGAGAAGGGTGGAGGTTGCTAGCTGGGGTGTTCCAGGCGGTGGTCGATCATCTCCATCGTGGTAGAGTTATAAATGGAAATAAGGGGAAACATCTTTCTGGTCGGGAGGGGATGAGGGAAGGGCTCTCTTTCTCTCAATTAGTAAAAAAAGGGAAGTCAGTGGTGGGCTCAGGACGGTAGCAGTCGTCTGCTGCGTGTTATGGCGAAGATGGCAAAAACGTCTCTGTTTTTGCAAGCGCAGAGAAAGCATGCAAAACAGATGACTGTTTTTCCAAGGATGAGAGATTGGGAGAGTCGACAAGGGCTTTTAAGGGAGAAAAGGTTTGTATGGGTTTTTTGAGGAAAAAATTGATGGGCTTAAGGGAAGAGTTGGACCATCTCCTACGGGCTTTGGACGAGAGGGGAGTGGGCTTCAAGTGCTTGGTCTGTCAGGGGTTTGGAAGGAGTGAGGCCAAGTCTGGCGGGCCTCTTTTGTCTAATTCTAGTGGACTATTGTGATCCTTTGTGCTCTCTATTATGAACTATGTTTGGGTGATGCCTAGGAGGGTTGATGAAGTTTTGTTGTGCTGGAAAAGAGATTTTAAAGACCCTTAGGCCTTAGCTATTTGGAGAATGATCCCTACTTGTATTTGGTGGACTTTATGGAGAGAGAGAAATGGGTGATGTTTTGAGGGAGTGACTGTGTCAATAGAGGGTCTGAGGGGCAATTTTTGCAATCCTTGTTCTTGTGGGTGAATGCTATGTTGAGGTCTCCCTTTTCAGAGTTTTTCGATTTCATTAGTTTTTATCTTTTTTGGTCTAGTGGTTTCAGTATAGTCCTTTGTACTGTTCATTCTTTTCATTTTTCTTTCAATAAAATTGCCTTATAAAAAAAAGAGGTTAGGTTGGATCTCTATCCTTTTACTTTTAAATTCAAGCATAGAATTAGATCTCTATCTTATCCACTTTTAAGTGGAGTTTAAATCAATCAGGATAAGCCTCTTTTTCTTCAAAAGGAAAAGAAAGGAAAAGACTTCTATTAAGTGGAGTTTAAATCAATCAGGATAGACCTCTATTTCTTCAACCTAACTAAAAGGAAAAGAAAGGAAAAAACTTCTATTAAGTGGAGTTTAAATCAATCAGGATATGCCTCTATTTCTTCAACTTTTTAATTCAAACATAGGATTGGATCTCTATCCTTTACTTTTAAATTCAAGCATAGAATTAGATCTCTATTTTATCAACTTTTAAATTCAAGCATAGGATCTATCTCTATTCCATCACTTTTAAATTCAAACATAGGATTATATCTTGATCCATTAACTTTTAAATTCAAAAATACAATTCAACCTCTATTCCTTGCTTTTAAATTCAGAAATAGGATTAAGCCTTTATCTCTTCACATTTTAAACTAAAAAATACTCATTTAATACCAAAAAATTGGGATTACGAAATTTAAACATTTAAGAATAACAAATAAAATAGAAAGACAAATACCCATGTTTTTCGGGTTGGGGTGTTACATAGTGACTTCAAAAATGGTTGGATGTTTTCTTGTTCCATAGACTGGTATAACTATCTTTTTTTTTTATGAATAAGCCAATCTCATTAGAAATAGGAGAAACAGTACATAAGACTATACTGTCATCACTATTCCAAACAAGCAAGAAAACTAAGGAAATCAACAAAATCTAGAAAAGTGGAACCAAGCATCGATGTCACCCAACAAAAAAGCAAAGACAACAAAATGCCATTTAACCTATCCAAAGACAGAGAACAATCCTCAAAACATCTAGAATTACGCTCCCGCCAAAGGCACCACCAGATACAATGGGATAATCGAAAGGATGGAGCGTCGTTTGGCGGGTTGGAAGCGGATGTACCTCTCTAAGGGTGGTAGACTAACTCTTATCAAGTCTACTCTTTCGAGCTTACCTACTTACTTGCTTTCTTTATTCCCTATTCCGGCGGGGGTGGCGAATAGGATGGAGAAGATTCAGCGGGATTTTCTCTGGGGTAGTGATGATTGTGTTCACAAGTTCCATCTTGTGAAGTGGAATAAGGTGTGTTCTCCGTTGCAAGATGGGGGGGTTGGGCCTTCGCAATATCAGAATGTTTAATATGGCGTTACTCAGGAAATGGTTATGGAGGTTTGCGTTGGAACGGGATACGTTGTGGAGAACGGTGATTGCTGAAAAATATGGTTGTTCGAGGGGAGGTTGGTGTACGAGGTCTACTCGTGACTCTTATGGGGTTAGTCTGTGGAGGTACATTAGTAAAGGGTGGAGCACTTTCAGCAAACATATTTAGTTTAAGGTGGGGAATGGTGTTGGAATGGTGTTAATATCAGCTTTTGGATCGGATATCATTTTTGAAGTCATTCCAGGGATTTTTGTTGGGATGGTCAGCGAAGTTCGATAGCATGAAGAAGAAGCTCGATACTCGTTTCCCTGCCAGATGCCGAACGATCATGGATATATCTTTCTTTCTGCCTGAGGTTTCATACGTGGGATTGTTGCTGCGTTAGTTTAGTTTGAGAGTTGCATGCGTGAATGAGTAATCTGTAAAAGAGAAGGATGGCTTTTTTCCGTAGTCTGGTGGTGGAGGCTAAATCTTTTCAGTTTTCTGTTAGCTCTTCGGGCTTAGTTACGTTATCGGAACAGAATAGGAAGTTTCAGCATTCTATTCGAATCGGTAGATATGGAGTGCTCTGGTTGGCGAACATGTTTGGCAAACTTGCGGAGTCTAAGAATTCTCGAGATTTTTCGGAGCGTTTCAATGAACCCCCACGTGCATTTTTAGCTCAGTTATGCTCGAACCAGCGTGGCCGTTACGTGGCTCTTGCTGAATTTGGTGATCGGCGTTGTCGGGGGTGTGTGATGATACCGGAAGGAAGATCGAGCAAAGGGTGGCAGGCGTTTGCTCTGACTTGTGAAGAAGTGTTATCGGCCATTGGTGAACTTACACAGAGAAAGAAGAAATTTGTGGCTTCTTCGATCAGAAATGGTCTTTCTTTCGCCGATATCACTCAGTCTGGGCTACCGGAGAAGATAGCGGCGGGGACGAGGGAGTTTAGTAAAGTTTCAGCTGACGTGGGCTGCATGCACAAGTACGCGTCTGTTGGAGTTCCCATGTCGCCGCATGCTCCTCTTGTCGAGGGGATGGTGAGTTCCGAGACTAATAATTTCTCTGGGGAAGCTGTTCTGGCGGCTGGGTCTGAGGGTGTTTTGTGGGCGTATATTTTGAAGTTAAAGGAGGATCTGGACGGTTTAATTGGTCTGGTTAAAAACTCAAATGTTGGTTCGATGCTTTTAGGTGGGCCTATGTTGGACCTTTGTTGCAAGGTCTGTGGTTTTATGTTGGTGGCCCAGAATTCTTTGGGTGTGGCCCATCGTTCCTTGGCATCAACGGGTGGGCTTTCTGGTCTGGGTTCGAGCCCACCACAAACCGAGGGTAATTTCTTGGCTCCTGATCAGGCCACTGGTTCGGGCCCTTCTTTGCTCGAGGCCCATCCTTTGGCTTTTATCAGGCCTCCAAGCTTGGGTTCTTCTCAGCCCGTGGCCCAGTCCGTAGCTCCTGAACCGGGCTCTTCTCAGCACGTAGCCCAGTCCTTAGCTCCTGTACAGGCCGATGCCCAGCTCGTCGAGTTTGGTCAGATCGGTCCGATGGTGGTTTCCGACGTGGTGAGTAAGTCGACGACCGTTCCTGGAGGCAGAACACTGGGGGTGGGGGACTCGTCGTTCTCGTCTGCGGGGGAGGTGGGCATCGCTGGCTTCTCGCCGGAGTTGACGTTGGGTTTTGCTGATCCGGCGATCATTGCTGCTTCTTCCAAGCCTCTGTGTGTGGAGCCTGAGGTCGGAATGAAGTTTTCGACCACGTCTGTGGAGGTGCTGGGTGATGCTATTGATCTGCCGGCGCCGTCACCTGTTTCTAACAGTTGCGGTTCTCTTGGTGTCTACTCAGAGCAGTTTTCTCAATTGTTGTTGGAGGGGACAGAGGTGGGGAGGGTCTGTGTTTCTCGGGAGGAGTTTTCGTCGGGGCAGGAATTTCTTTCTGATGGCACCGAGTTGGATGGCAGGGGAATTAGGAAGTTCAGGGAGGCTGGCAACTTGGAGGTTTCGGGTTCTTTGGCTCAAGACCCCTCTTCGTCTTCCTTTGGCCTCGGAAGGCCGTTTGATGAGAAAGGGGTTCATGGGTCCTCTTCTCCTCCTTCTTCGGATCTTCCCCTTTGTGTTTCAATGCTGAACGTTGAGGGTGAGGTCAACTTATCCAGGGCTCTAGTGGTGCGGCCAGATGATTCTCCTCTCTTGGCGAGTTCTTTATCTATTGGGGAAGTTCCTGGGGAGAATTCGCAGGCAGTGTCTGATTTAGCTCTGGTTAATTCTCCCCAGCCCGTTAACTCGGAGTGGGTGCTTAGTATGATTTCCTCTTTCTGGCACTTGGTTGGTGTTTCCTGTGAGGACCATGAGGAAGAGTTGCAGACGTTGTTTGCTGCTTTAGAGAAGGAGAGGACTTTGAGTTTTTCTAAAAACACTAGCAGAGTCGGTTCTCGTGGGCTCAGAGAGCTCAAAGGGTTGAGCACTTCGGTTAATTATGAGGGGAAAACTTACGTTTCAAGGAAGAGTAGGCAGGCAGGGAGGGGACAATTAATATCTTTATGAAGCCCCGAATTATTAGCTGGAACGTTAGGGGGCTCAATGATCGAGCGAAGCGTTGTAGAATTGGCAATTTGTTGAGGGCTTGGAAACCTGATCTGGTTTGTCTCCAGGAGACGAAAGTGGGGACCATCTCTCGGGCTTTCATTAGGAGTATTTGGGGGGGGGTCCCATGTTGGTTGGCATTGTTTGGAGGCTCTTGGCGCATCAGGGGGTATCTTGATTCTCTGGGATACGCGTGTTCTTGAGTTGGTGGACTCTTGTGTTGGTTGTTATTCGATTTCGCTTATTCTGCGAAATGTTGAGGATCGGGTTCTTTGGGGTTTCTCCGGGGTGTATGGTCCTAATTTGGATAGTATGATGAGACTTTTGTGGGAGGAGTTAGCCGGGGTGATGGCTTGGTGGCATTTACCTTGGTGTATTGGTGGGGATTTCAATGTTTCTCGCTTCCCGAGTGAACGTTCGGGATCGGAGGTTTTTAGTAATGCTATGCTAGAATTTTCAGAGTTTATTGATGAAAATCAGTTGCTTGATGTTCCATTATTGGGAGGGCTCTATACTTGGTCGAACGGTAGGTTCACTCAATCTTGGTCCAGAATTGATCGTTTTCTTTTCAGTTCTAGTTGGGAGTCTTTATTTCCGGAGGTTAGTCAGAGGAGGTTGCCTCGGTTATTTTCGGATCATTTTCCGATCATTTTGGAGAGTGGGTTTGTGGGGCGAGGTAGGAAACCCTTTAGATTCGAGAACATGTGGCTTAAGGCTGAGGGTTTTGTTGATAGGGTGGGGTCGTGGTGGAGGTCTTATGTTTTTTCTGGGACACCCAGCTTCGTTCTTGACTCTAAGTTGAGGCTTTAAAGAGAGACATTAAGATTTGGAATCTTGAGGTTTTCGGGGATATTGCATCGAGGAAATCTTCTTTGTTACGGGAGTTATCTTCCCTTGATTCTCAGGATGAAGGAGGGCTGATATCTGAGGATGGCAGAATTAGGAAGTTGGAAGTTTCAGCGGAGTTAGATCTTTTGATCGATATGGAGGAAACTAGTTGGAGGCAGAAATCTCGTGCTCTTTGGCTCAAAGAGGGGGACAGATGTACCAAATTTTTCCATCGGATGGCCAATTCCAACCGGAAGGTGAACTCTATTTCCTCTTTGGAGGTTGAGGGGGAACTTGTGGAGGATCCTGCACGGATTTCTGAGGCGATTCTCAATTTTTACAGCTCTTTGTATTCGGAGCCTCTCTCTTGGCGTCCGTTGCTGGATGATTTGGATTTTGATTCGCTTAATGAGACGGATGCGACTTGGTTAGAAAGACCCTTTGATGTAGATGAAGTGTCCGATGTTGTGCGGAGTCTCAATGGTGATAAAGCTCCCGGTCCCGATGGTTTCTCATTGGCTTTCTATCAATCTTGCTGGGATATTATCAAGAGTGATGTTCTTTCCATGTTCAATGAGTTTGCTCATAGTGGGAAATTTGTTCGCAGCATTAATGCCACCTTTATTGTTTTGATTCCCAAGAAGCATGGTGTTGTTGCGTTGAAGGATTTCAGACCTATTAGCCTTGTGGGAGGGGTCTACAAAATTCTGGCCAAGATCTTGGCTAATAGAATGAGATTGGTTATGGACAAAATTATTTCGCCTTCTCAGGGAGCTTTTGTGAGGGGTAGACAGATCTTGGATTCGGTCTTGGTGGCTAGTGAGTGCATCGATTCTAGGATGAACTCCTCCGTGCCTGGCATGCTTTGTAAGCTCGACATCCACAAGGCATATGATCATGTTAACTGGAGATTCCTTCTATATTTGTTAAGGAGGTGCGGTTTTGGCGTTAAATGGTGCAAATGGATTGAGTTCTGTATTTCTACTAGCAGATTCTCGGTGTTAGTAAATGGATCTCCTGAAGGTTTTTTCGGCAGTTCTAGGGGTCTGCGCCAGGGTGACCCCCTTTCGCCCTTTTTGTTTGTTATAGTTATGGAAGCATTGAGTAGGATGTTGACCAAGTTGGTGGTGACTGGTCTCATGGAGGGTTTTACCGTGGGGAATGGTGGGGTGAGTATTTCCCATTTGCTCTTCGCTGATGATACCCTTATTTTCTGTGGGGCCGAGGAGAGTCAGATCCGTAATCTTCGATGTCTTCTTCTCTGTTTTGAGGCGGTGTCTGGGCTTAAAATTAATCTCCAGAAATCTGAAATTATTCCCATTGGTGTGGTGGGCAATGTCCAGGCGTTGGCTGATCTTATGAGTTGTCGGGTTTCTTCTATGCCCTTTTTGTATCTGGGGCTACCTTTGGGGGCGCGCTTTAAAAGTTCCCTCATTTGGAACGGCATCCTTGAGCGCACGGAAAAGCAGTTGGCTGGTTGGAAGCGAAGCTACCTTTCGAAAGGTGGTAGAGTCACTTTGATCAAGTCTACTCTTGCTAATCTTCCGACCTATTTCTTGTCTCTTTTTCCTATCCCCTCTGTTGTGGCTAGTAGATTGGAGAAGTTACAACGGAATTTCTTGTGGGGCAGTGATGTGGATCTGCATAAGTTTCATTTGCTCAATTGGGAAAAGGTTTGCTGCCCTATTCGTTTTGGTGGTTTGGGTATTTGACGCTTGTCCACTTATAACAAGGCTTTGCTTGGGAAGTGGCTTTGGCGGTTTGCTTGTGAGCGTAATTGTTTGTGGAGGACTGTTATTGCGGAGAAGTTTGGTTGTGAGGAGGGTGGGTGGCAGACCATTCAAAGGAGAGGTTCTCATGGTGTTAGCCTTTGGAGGTATATCAACAAGTGGGGGGATTTCTTTACTCAGCATATCCGATTTAAGGTGGGAAGTGGTTCTAGTGTTCGTTTCTGGAGAGATCTTTGGTGTGGAGATAGACCTTTGCGGTCCGCTTTTCCGCTTCTCTTCGCCCTTGCTAGAGATAAAGATGCTTTGGTGGCTGATTTTTGGGAGGGGAATTCAGGTTCAGGGGTTTGGAACGTTCCTTTTGTTCGGGCAGCCAATGATTGGGAGCTTGAGATCTTTTCGTCCTGTTTTAATCTTCTTTATGTCACGGCCTTACGGAGTGGGGTTGCTGATCGTTTGTGCTGGTTGGGGTCCAAATCCGGCAAGTTTTCGGTGAAGTCGATGTATGGGCTTCTTTCTAGTCGTCCCTATGTTTTGTTCCCTTGGAAGCAGATTTGGCGCTCCATGGCTCCCATGAGAGTCTCATTTTTTGTGTGGGAGGTTGCGCATGGTAGAGTTCTGACCATCGATAATCTTAGGAAGAGGGGGTTGTGTTTATTGGATTGGTGTTTTCTTTGTCGATGCAGTGGAGAATCTGTGGATCATCTTTTTCTTCATTGTGAAGTGGCCAGGGACCTTTGGGCTCATGTGCTTAAAATTTTGGATTATTGTTGGATTATGCCGCCGAAGGTGATTGATGTTTTATTTTGCTGGAAGAGGAAGTTTGATGATCCTCAAGCTCTTTTGGTGTGGAATATGATTCCCTCATGCATTTGGTGGACTTTATGGAGGGAAAGGAACGATCGATGCTTTGAGAACACTTTTTCTTCTATGGAGGGGTTGAGGAGCAAGTTGTTGTCTTCTCTTTTTCTTTGGGCCAAAGCAGTGTTGGGTTCTAGTTTCTATGATTTTTCTGAGTTCATTAGTTTTCTAGCTTGTTTGGTGTAGGTTTCAGTATAGATCTTTGTACTGTTCCTTCCTTGGTTTTTCAATAAAGTTTATTCTTACTTATCAAAAAAAAATATCAGCTTTTGGCATGATCTGTGGTGTGGGGATAAGCCGAGCATGCCCCAGTTTCTTACGCCTCAGCACCTCAATAGCAGAAATCAGCTCCTCACACAGCTGAAGAAAAGCCTGCCACCCAGCACTAGATTTCCCCTCCGGGATCATAACAGCCCCTCGCTTCCTTCTCTCCCCAAATTCTGCTATGACAACATAGCATCCACTCCTATTTGAGCAACCCTGAGCCAGAAACACACGAGACACGTCGTTGAACTTATTTCAAAAATTCCGGGCTTCTTTCTCCGCCACAAGATGGCCAAAGAGATTTGCCAACCAAACCACCCCAAATCGACTCAGAGAAATCGAACTCTGAGACTTTCTACTCAACTCTGAGATAGTTACGATACCAAAAGAGCTCACTGAAAACTGAAACGTCTTAGCCTCGATCACTTAACTACGAAAATAAGCCATCTAGATCCCCCAACACAACAGAACACACAACAGCACCTAACAAAGAGCACTAACAGAGACAAGCACCAGGGAACTGGACCGAGAAAGGCAAGAGATGGAGAGGAGAGAGAACGGAGAAAACAAGGATATAATACCAAGGAAAGCCATCCTAACTATCTTTTTTTTATAAGTAAGGAAAGCTTTATTAAAAAATCTAAGAAGGAACAGTACAAAGTGCTATACTGAAACCTAAGCCAAACAAGCTACAAAACTAATGAAATTAGAAAACTCACAAAAACGAAAACCCAACACAGCTGTGGCCCAAGAAAATAGAGAACTCATCAGCTTGCTCCTCAACTTTTCAATAGACGAAAAAGTGTTCTCAAAGCATCTATCATTCCTCTCTCTCCAAAGAGTCCACCAAATGCACAAGGGGATCATCAAACTTCCTCTTCCAGCAAAACAACACATCAACCACCTGCGGAGGCATAACCCAACAATAGTCCATAATCTTAAACACATGAGCCCATAAGTCCCTGGCCACCTCACAATGAAGAAAAAGATGATTCACAGATTCCCCACTGCATCTACAAAGGAAACACCAATCCAATAAACAAAGACCCCTCCTCCTTTGATTGTCGATGGTCAGAACTTGTCCATGGGCTACCTCCCATACAAAGAAGGCGATTCTCATGAGAGCAAAGGATTGCCAAATCTGTTTCCAAGGGAACGAAACATAGGGGCTGCAATGAAGAAGCCAATACATCAACTTACTGAGAACTTACCGGACTTGGAACCCAACCAACACAGTCTATCATCAACCCCACTCCTACTGACCATGACATAAAGGAGCTTAAAAAAGGACGAAAAAACCTCAAGCTCCCAATCATTTGCTGCCTTAACAAATTGGACATTCCAAACCCCCGAACCTGAATTTCCATCCCAATAATCCGCCACCATAGCATCCTTATCTCTAGCAATGGCGAAGAGAAGCGGAAAAGCAAACCGCAAAGGCCTATCTCCACACCAAAGATCGCTCTAGAAAACGAACACTATTACCACAGCCCACCACAAACGGGGTATTCTGGTTGAAAAGATCCCCCCACTTGCTAATATACCTCGAAAGAGTAACACCATAAGAACCTCTTCTTTGAATAGTCCTCCACCCACCCACCCATCTCACACCCAAACTTCTGCACAACAACATTCCTCCACAAACAATTACGCTCACAAGCAAAACGCCACAACCACTTCCCAAGCAAAGCCTTATTGAAGGTGGACAGTCGCCTAATACCCAAACCACCAAATCTAATAGGACAACAAATCTTATCCCAATTAAGCAAATGAAACTTGTGCTGATCACTGTCACTACCGCACAAGAAATTCCTTTGTAACTTCTCCAATCTACTAGCCATAGCAGAGGGAATAGGGAAAAGAGACAAAAAGTAGGTCAGAAGATTAGCAAGAGTAGACTTGATCAAAATGACTCTACCTCCTTTCGAGAAGTAACTTCGCTTCCACCCAGCCAATCTCTTTTCCGTTCTCTCAATAATGTCGTTCCAAATGTGGGAGCTTTTGAAGCACGCACCCAATGGAAGCCCAAGATACAAAAAGGGCAAGGAAGATACTCTGCAACCCATAATATCAGCGAATTCCTGGACATTACCCACCGCTCCAATAGGAATAGCTTCAGATTTCTGGAGATTAATCTTAAGTCCAGACACCGCCTCAAAATAGAGAAGAAGAACGAAGATAACGAAACTGACTCTCAGCCCCACAAAAAATAAGGGTATCGTCAGCAAAGAGCAAATGAGAGATGCTCACCCCACCACTCCCAACGGAGAAGCCCTCCATGAAACCAATCTCCAGCAGCTTGTTCAACATCCTACTCAGAGCTTCCATAACAATAACAAACAGACAGGGCGAAAGGGGGTCACCCTGGCGCAGACCCCGAGAACTACCAAAAAAGCCTTCAGGAGATCCATTCACTAACACCGAGAATCTAACTGTAGAAATAGATAACTCAATGCAGCTGCACCATTTAGCACAAAACCGCACCTCCTTAACAAATATAGAAGAAATATCCAGTTAACGTGATCATATGCGTTATGGATATCAAGCTTGCAAAGCATGCCAGACAAGGAACAGCGCATCCTGGAGTTGATGCACTCTCTAGCAACCAAGACCGAATCCAAGATCTGTCTACCCCTCACAAAAGCACCCTGGGAAAGCGAAATAATTTTGTCCATGATCATCCTCAACCTATCAGCCAAAACTTTAGCCAAAATTTGATAGACCCCTCCCACAAGGCTGATAGGCCTGAAATCCTTCAACTCAACAACACCAAGCTTCTTGGGAATTAAAACAATGAAAGTGACATTAATGCTTCTAACAAATTTCCCAAAATGAGCAAACTCGCGGAACATGGAAAGAACATCGTCCTTAATAATGTCCCAACAAGATTGATAGAATGCCAATGAGAAAACATCAGGACCAGGGGCTTTATCACCATTGAGACTCCGCACAACACACGTCACTTCATCTTCATCAAAAGGTCTTTCAAGCCAAGCCGCATCCTCCCCAGTAATTGAATCAAAACCCAAATTGTCCAGCGAAGGTCTCCAAGAGAAAGGCTCCCTGTACAAGGAGCTATAAAAACTGACAATCGATCAAATGATCCAACTCTCCCTAAACCTCCAACTTCTTAACTTTGCCTTCCTCATCAATAAGCACATCTTCATCCAAAACATCCAAGGATGATAACTCATGTAACAACGAAGATTTCCTCAAGGCAATATCCCGAAAGACCTCATGATTCCAAATCTTGATGTCCCTCTTTAAAGCCTTCAACTTAGAATCAAGAACAAAGCTTGGAGACCCAGAGAAAACGTAAGACCTCCACCACGCCCCCACCTTATCAACAAATCCATCAGCCTTAGAGTGGGGATCTGGTAGAGCTTCGTGGAATATTCAGTTTCTTAGGCGAGCTAATGATTGAGAGTTGGAGGAGTTTTCAACCCTTTTCTCTTTACTTTACTCTAAAAATTTGAGGCTGCATGCGGTGGACAAGTTGAGATGGGTGAGATCCAAGAATGGTGTATTCTTGGTAAAATCTTGGTATTCGGTCCTTGTTGGGGGATTTGATGTGGACTTCCCTTGGAAACAGATTTGGCGGTCCTTAAACCCGCCTAGGGCATCCTTTTTTGCTTGGGAAGCCACCCACGGAAGTGTCCTCACCACTGACAATTTGAGGAGGAGAGGTGTGTATGTGCTTGATTGGTGTTATCTTTGCAAGTGTGATGGGGAGGCTGTTGATCACATTTTGCTGCACTGTCTGGTTGCTAGGGATCTGTGGTCCTTTGTGCTCTCTATCATGAACTATGCTTGGGTGATGCCTAGAAGGTTAGGTGAAGTTTTGTTGTGCTGGAAAAGAGCGTTTAAAGACCCTCGGGCCTTAGCCATTTGGAGAATGATCCCTACTTGTATTTGGTGGAGTTAATGGAGAGAGAAATGTGAGATGTTTTGAGGGAGCGGCTGTGTCCATGGAGGGTCTGAGGGGCAATTTTTTGCAGTCCTTGTTCTTGTGGGTGAATGCTATGTTGGGGTCTTCCTTTTCAGAGTTTTTCGACTTCATTAGTTTTCTAGCTTGTTTGGTCTAGTGGTTTCAGTATAGTCCTTTGTACTGTTCTTTCTTCTCCTTTTTCATTCAATAAAATTGTCCTACGTATCAAAAAAAGAATAATCGGAAAATGATCTGAGTACAAGCATGGCAATCTCCTATGAAAAACCTCTGGAAATAAGGACTCCCAACTAGAGCTGAAAAGAAATCGGTCAATTTTAGACTAAGATTGAGTAAACGTACCATTCGACCAAGTATAAAGCCTTCCCAACAAGGGCATATCAATCAACTGATTTTCATCAATAAACTCCGAAAATTCCAGCATGGCATTACTGAAAACCTCCGACCCCGAACGTTCACTCGGGAAATGAGAAACGTTAAAATCCCCCTAGGACACTAAGGTAAATTCCACCAAGCCATCACCCCAGATAACTCCTCCCACAAAAGTCTCCTCACACTATCCAAATTAGGACCATACACCCCCGAGAATCCCCAAAGAACCTCATCCTCCACATTTCTCAGAATAACCGAAATCGAACAACTAATAATACAAGACTCCACCAACTCAAGGACCCTCGTGTCTCAAAGAATCAAGATCCACCCTGAAGCACCAATCGCCTCCAAACAACACCAACCAACATGGGACCCCCCCCCCCAAATACTCCTAACGAAAGCCCGAGAAATAGTCACCACTTTCGTCTCCTGAAAACAAACCAGATCGGGTTTCCACCCCTCAACAAATTGTCAATTCTACAACGTTTCGCTCTATCATTGAGCCCCCTAACGTTCCAGCAAATAATTCAGGGCTTCATAAAGATAGCTGTTGTCCCCTCCCTTCCTTCCTACTCTTCCTTGAAACGTAAGTCTTCCCCTCATAATTAACTAAAGAACTCAACCCTTTAAGGTCTCGGAGACCACAAGAACAAGCTCTGCTAGGAGTTTTAGAACAGCTCAGATTTCTCTCATTCTCCAAAGCAGCAAACAATGTCTTCAACTCCTCATGTCCCTCACAAGAAACACCAACCAGATGCCTAAGCGAGGAAACCATACTAAGCACCCACTCCGAGCTAACAGGCGTGGGAGAACTAACCAAAGCCAGTTCTGACACAGCCTGCGGCACCTCCCCTCCAACACCCCCACCTGGGAAAGATGACGAACCTGGTCTCACAATCAAAGGATAATCAATCGGCCTCACCACCAGAGCCTTAGAAAAGTTGTCCTCACCCTCTACGTTCAGCGAATCATCACAAGGGGGGACCCCCAAAAATGGAGGTAAAGATGACCCATTGCCCCCATGCTCATCAAACGGCCTCCTGAGACCAAACGGAGACAAAGACTGATCGGGATCCATAGAATCCAATTCCTCCAATTCACCACTCCTTGAACTTCACAACCCCCTTACCACCCAACTCAAGGTCATCAGAAAGAGGCCTCTGCCCCGACAGAACCTCCACCCTAGAGACGTTGGCCGCTCCCCACTCCTTACCCTCCAACAGTGATGCAGGAATCTGCTCTGAAGAGCCACCAGGAGGTTCTAGCGCCACCCATCTCCCCCACAGGCAGGGACGCCGACATCATGCTGACCTCTTGCTGCGCAAGACGCTGCTCAGAAAAGGCAACAGTGATCGCGGGAACTTCATTACCCGTACCCATCTTCGGTGAAACTCCGACAACTTCCACCACCCCCACAGACGAGATTGCCGATGCCCCCACCGCCATATTCCGACAACCCAGATCATTCAACGACCCACACACCACGTCGGGAAACACCACCTTACTGGGCTCATCGATCTGGACAACGGGTTGGCCAGAAACCAAGGGCTGGCCATCCAACTGAGCAGAAGGATCTGGGCCCAAGGAATTAGGCCAAGCTCCATCCTCAGACCTAGAGAAGGCCCGAGCCCAACCCAGAAAACCCACTCGAAGAAGCCAAGGAATTATGGGCCACACCCACAAGATCCTGGGACACCATTTTAAAACCACACACCCTGCAGCATAAGTCCATCTTTGGCCCACCCAAAGCCACCGAAACCACCTTGTTTTTAACCATCCCAATTAAGCCATCCAAGTCAGCCTTTAATTTCATTAGATGCTCCCACAAAACACCGTCAGATCCAGCCGCCAAATCAGAAGTCCCAAAGCAATTATTACTCTCGGAAATCACCAGCCCCTCAACGATATGCGCATGCGGCACCAAGGGAACACCAACAAACTCGATCTTTTGCAGGCTGCCCACGTCAGTTGAATCTTTACGACTCTCTTTGCCCTACTGCTTTCTTCTCCGGCACTCCAGTCTTTGCTATATTGGCAAAAGAAATACCATTTTTGATTGAAGAATCCAGAGGTCCCTTCTTCCTCCGTTTAAGCTCGTTAATGGCCGAGATAACTTTTCGCATGTCAGAGCAAACGCCTGCCATCCTTCACTTGACCTCCCTTCTGGAATCATCACAGCCCCCCGACGACGCCTATCACCAAATTATGCAAGAGCCACGTAATGACCGCACTTGTTTGAGCATAACTGAGCCAAAAATGCACGCAGGGTTCATTGAATCTCTCCGAATAATCTCGAGAATCATGGAACTCCATAAGTTTGCCAAACATGTTCGCCAACTAGACCACTCTATATCTACGGAACGAATCAAATTCTGAGACTTCTTATTTTGTTCCGTTAATGTAACTAAGCCAGAAAACTAACAGAGAACTGGAAAGTTTTAGCCTTGATCACCAGACTACGGAAGAACGACATCAGAACACGACAAAAGAAATAAAAACTCCGGCAGCTACAGACAAGAAGAAACAGAATACGGGAACGAAAACAGGACGAAAAAACATCTCATACCGGCACCCCTCATAGCATCCTCAACAAAGTTTTTTTACTAAGGAATTTATTAGATACTGTTATAACTTTCATAAACCACCATTCTTCTGTGGTAGTTTTTTTTTAATCAAACGGCTTGAGGCTTGAGGCTTGAGGCTTGAAAAGCCTCAAACTAGACGAACATTAAATAAAACCAGCGTCATTACAGAGCAACTACAAACCAAAGAAAACTACAAGAATGACAGAAACTACATAAAAACCAACAATACAACAGCAACCTAAGTCGTATCAGACCCCCATTCTTCTGTGGTAGTTACTTAGCATGATGGCTTACTTATCAAAAAAAAAAAACTTATGTGATATATCTGGCACTACTCAAAATCCATTGAGGTGCTTCAGTCATTCCTTGCGTGTTCATATGGCTATGGTTATATTTGTTTTGTCATCCTGGTTTCATATGCTGCATCTGTCTTTGTCTCCATTTGTTGTTTATATAATCCATTACTTCCATGGTATGGAAACTTACGAGTAATTCTTGTTAATTACATGTTTGACCTAATCTATGCCTTCAGGGTCTTGTGAAACTCGCTGATTTTGGTGTTGCAACTAAACTAACAGAGGCTGATGTAAATACGCATTCAGTTGTTGGAACACCTTATTGGATGGCCCCAGAGGTACTTAAATTATGATACTTTGATTCGTAGTTTGGTCAGCCTTGGTTCTTTATGATGTGGTTTGAACCTGCCAGGATCAACTGAGCTATACAATTGTTGAGTCATCATTGCGTATGACTTACCCCGATTAGTTAATGAGGATTCGTAGCTGACCCTTATTTTATTGGGATGTGGGTGTTTAGTTGAGTTGGGTTTTTGTTCCTTATGATGTTTGTTCATGTTAATTATAATACACATTACATCTTAGTAAGAATTGATGGTGGGATTATTTATTTTCTTCCTTTTGTTTTTTGTGCTAGTCCTATCATAGACTAGCTTGGGTGAATAATAAAAGTTTGTGAATACGTATGTTAGCAAGAATGGGTTAATTGATAGTTCCTTATCTGCTGATGGATGTATGTCATCTTCATGCTATTCATAATATTGGAACTTTTGATCAAGTAGGACCCTCGTTTAAGTGGGTTGAACCAATACATGGGAGACAGTAGTTTGGATACTTCAATTATATGGTAAATAAGATAAAAAAAATTGTTCAGTGAAGGTTTCGACAGTATTTGTGCTTTTGCAGGTTTGTATAAATATAGATGAATAGTGTGCACAGTGCTGCAGATGTATTTATATACACATTTTATTTCTTAGATGTTTACAGACCTTCTAAAGGTGTCTTGCTATGGTAATTACCAGTTTGTGGCTAAATAGTTTCAACTTTTAGTTCAGTTTGTTCAAATTTAATGTTGCTTTGGTACTTGTACTCTTATTGGAGTTTTGCAAACACAGTCCTACTTACATGTTTTGATTAGTTGTCCAACTATTCTATATGATAATATTTGGTTAAAAACATATTTGTTTTGTACAGTTGGTTTAATTTTTCTCGGGCCAAATATATTTGTCTTGAGATATATTGTGTTGCTTCCAAAATAACTTGGTCTTTCCCACAAACGGGCCTATTTATTCATTCCAAACAGCATATGTCTCTGCGTTTCAGGGTGTAGATGTGAACAAGCAAAAGAATTTCTGCTTTATGCTTATGTTCAGAATTTGCATTACTAAGAACAGTAACCATCCTAGTATTGTGCCAAAAGGGAACAAAAATTGCATCCTTTTTATGCCTCTATGAAGGTGTAAAAGAGAGGCCTCATCTTGATCAAGCTTATGAATATTTCAGGTGATTGAGATGTCAGGGGTTTGTGCTGCTTCGGATATTTGGAGTGTTGGTTGCACTGTGATTGAACTTCTTACCTGTATACCTCCTTATTATGATCTGCAGCCGATGCCTGCTCTCTTCCGTATTGTTCAGGTGTGGGCATCTGCCTTTGTTCATAGCTGTTATTAATGGTTCATTACGATGAATAAGGATTATGCATTGCTGCTTGTGGATTTCTCTTTGCCAATTTTTTTTTTCCATTCTACATCTTGCTTATACATTCTGTTGAAGCCTTAGTGGTTGCTACAACTCAAAGTTGCATAATTTTCTGTTAGCACATGACCTTGTGGTTGGTCCTGTGTTCGTCAGACTTGCAGTCATTTTTAATATGTTTTTTTGTATGGCTAGCAACATTAACCATTTGTTTTGGTCGCCTTTATTTTAGGACGAGCGCCCTCCTATACCTGATAGTCTATCGCCTGACATTACTGATTTTCTGCGTCAATGCTTTAAGAAGGTGAGGTGGAAGTTTACTTATTCAGTATGAAAAAAATTTCCTGTGTAAGGTTATTATTGGAATGTCACAGTTTAAATTGTTGCTTAATATTTACTCTCTTTTCCAAAATTTGTATTGGTTCTTCTCGCCGTCTATATAGATTGTTTGTTCTCTTTTCTCGTGAGGTTTAGGGAAGTGATGGGACTTTCCTGGCACTTACTTCCATTGCTGTGCACACATCATATAATCATGCTTTTTAAGCCCTCCCAGTCAGAAGTGTCTGGATAGGGAGTAGGTGGTTCAATGAATGTGTCAAGTCTCCTCAGCATGTAGATCAATCTCTGGAGGTGAATGCACAGTGAATAATTAATTTTGTTCTCTTCCCGATAGATCTCTGCAGTTTAAAATAAGCAATGGGGGCTTTCCTGTGATCCATGATTCTACACGACCATTGACAAATATGAGAGAAGTATTTGATTGGACCAAGAGTTTTCGCATTATTTAAGGAATTTACCCATGTTGCATTGCAGCACGGAAAACCTTGACATGAATATTTGAATGATCTATCATGCTCGACTAAGGATTACGTTACAAGTTCACCACAGATGTTACTTCTTAGGCCGTGTTTGGTACACAAGACGGATTTGCTGGATTGGATAACTGTTAATCTCTTGTTTAGAAATGTACTAATGTACTAGACTCCAACTCTGGATAAGCTATATAATCTGATAATGGGTTTGGTGTATGTCCAGGTAAGATCAGATATTACTCTTCTTCCCTTAGAAATGAAATGATGAAAAACTCTTAGAAATCAGCAACGAAAAGAGAGGGGGGGGGTGTGTAGACAAGCTTCTCCAATAATCGTTGTGCTAGTCTAAGCTTCTCAATCTGACTATTACTTAGAAAAGTATTCTTGGTGCTCTAGAGAATGGGCTACGTCCACAAACCAATTATTTTTTCTCCACTCATTAGATGATGCCCGTTTGAATAGAACAATTTAACCTCACGAAGACAACAAACCCAATAGCTAGTGCACAGGTTGGAGGATTCAAAACATTGACCACCAAGCCAAAGCAATTGATTGTCCAACTAAGGCATGCGATCTAGAATTGATTCTTGGAATGTGATCATCTTGTGTGAATCTGAGCCACTTCTCTTGAGTTACCTTGCCTTGATTATGGTAGCAAGAACGATAATCATGGAGAAAAATCAAAAGCCGTAGCTGCGACAAATAACTTGAAATCTGCAGGGGATCTTCTGGGTGAGCTTGTGATTCTGCTGAAATTGCAGAGCCATGAAAGCAATAGAATGTCCAGATTCCCATAGCTTACCAGATACACCATCGACAAAGGAATTGACATTTCTGAGGCTTTTCATGATTCCAGCTTGTCTAGGTATTATTTGGTTTGATTCATGATTAAGAGGCTGATTTTGACTCGTGTCCCTTGGGACTACATGCCCCAAGAGAATGGATATATATGTAGTACTATGTCTTACTATGCGACCATGATTTCAAAATGCAAAAATGAATACATTTTGCATCTAACTAGAGATACGATATCTTAAGTTACAGTTGCATCTAGTGAGGTTTAGTGTGATTAGGGCTTTGTAAGATTGAGTTTGGCTTGGAAATGGAATTATGCTTTTGGTAGGTCTATCTGAATGGCTTTCAGCCTGTGTTGACACATAAGAGAGTTCCAGTTACAATGTGGGAGGAACTGAACAGAGCAAAAAGAAGAAAAAAAAATTAAAAAAACGAAAAAAAAGAGAAAAAAAAAAGAGCAGCTAAGCAATCATCATAGGTTTCCCAGACAAGAAGATAACCATGCAATGTGACACCTTATGGTCCCATTGAGATTATCCACTGACAAATGGCGAATATGGTATTTATATCTTTTTTTTTATAAGTAAGAAGAATTTTATTGAAGAGAAGAAGAACTGAGTCGAAATTAGTACAAAGATTGTACTGGTTGGGATTCCTTTTCCGAGCATACACGGTTTGTTTTGGGAGATGGTCGGCGCCTGCGGTTTTGGTATGACAAGTGGTGTGATGGGCAAGTCCTAAGCAGGACCTTCCCTTTAGTCTTCTCTTTATCCTCTAGTAAGGAAGCTCTGGTGGCGGAGTGTATGGAGTTTACTCCTTCGACCCAAGTGTGGAATTTGCAGTTATCTAGACATGTGAATGATTGGGAGTTGGAGGAGGTTGATGCCTTCTTTTCTCTCTTATATAAGCAGAGGGGGCGTCAGGATAATGCGGATGTGATGTGGTGGATGGGCTCGAAGAGTGGAGTTTTCTCGGTTAAATCCTTCTATGATTATCTTTCGGGTTCTGCGAGTTCTGTCTCTTTCCCTTGGAAGGGGGTTTGGAAGGCGAAAGTCCCGATGCGAGTGTCTTTCTTTGTCTGGGAGGCTACCCATGGGCGTATTATGACTATTGATAACCTCAGGAGAAGGGATGGTTATGTCACAGAGTGGTGTTATATGTGTAAGGGATAAGGTGAATCTGTTAATCACTTGTTATTGCATTGTAAGGTCGCTTGAAGCCTTTGGATGTCGATCCTTGGCATCGTCAATGTCCATTGGGTCATGCCTGAAAAGGTGGAGGATGTCTTCCCGTGTTGGGGTAGGAAGTTTAAGGATCCTATAGCCAAGGCCATTTGGGGGATGATACCAGCGTCTGTGTGGTGGTGCCTTTGGAGGGAGCGGAATAGGAGATGCTTCAAAGATTCTGCCCGTTCCTTTGGAAGCCTGCAGGGGGATGTATTTCTTTCTCTTTTTTTGTGGGCTAATGCTCTTCTAGGGGGTCCTTTTGAGGACTATGTTGATTTCCTTAGTTTGCCCGGGGCTCCCATTTTCAACCTAGAGTCAATACACTCGTTAGCTATCAAGACAGAATCCAGAATCTGCCGACCCTCCACAAAAGCACTCTGAGTAGGTGAAATAATCTTGTTCATCATACACTTCAGTCTGTTTGCCAAGACCTTAGCTAGGATCTTATAGATTCCTCCCACGAGGCTGATGGGACGAAAATTTTTTAATTCAACTGCTCCCGGTTTTTTCGGGATGAGAACAAGAAAAGTAGAATTCAGACTTCGGACAAACCTACCCTCCCGGAAAAATTCATTAAAAACGGAAATAACATCCTTCTTAATCACCTCCCAACAAGTCTGATAGAACGCTAGCGAAAAACCATCCGGCCCAAGAGCTTTATCTCCATTAAAACCTCTAACCACCCCAGACACCTCATCTTCCTCGAAAGGTCTTTCCAACCACCCCGCCTCCTCCCCCGAAATCATATCGAAAGCCAGTCCATCCAAAGAAGGCCTCCACTGATAAGGCTCGGTATACAAAGATGAATAAAAGCTAACAATCCTCAAAGAAATATCGATCGGGTCTTCCACCAACTCCCCATCCACCTCAAGGCGAGAGATAGCGTTACTTTTTCTATGAGAATTGGCAACTCGATGGAAAAACTTCGTACACCTATCCCCCTCCTTGAGCCACAATGCCCGAGATTTCTGCCTCCAACTCACTTCCTCCAAATCAAGCAACTGATCCATCTCCCTCCTAATATCCATCTTTCTTGCAGCACCCCCAATATCCAGAGAACCCTCCTCATCCAGCTCATCCAGCAAAGATAGCTCCCTCAGCAAAGACGTCTTCCGAAAAGAGAGATCACCAAAAACATTTGTGTTCCAGTCTTTTAAATCTCGTTTTAGAGCCTTCATCTTCATACTGAGTACAAAACTAGGAGACCCCACGAAATCATAACTTCTCCACCAATCCCGAATAAGATCCACGAACCCCTCCACCTTTAACCACATATTTTCAAGTCTGAAAGGTTTTTTACCACCCCAACTGAGACACCCTCCAACATAATTGGAAAGTGATCGGAATACAGACGAGGCAGACGTCGCTGGATAATCCTCGGGAACAAACTCTCCCACTCTGGACTAAAAAGGAATCGATCAATCCTGGACCAACAACGATTATTCGACCATGTGAAGACACCGCCCACCAACGGGACATCAACCAACCCAATCTCAGATATAAAATCTGAAAATTCAGTCATCGGTCTCCCAAAGCCACCCAAGCTAAACCTCTCACCCGGAAAACGTGTGACATTAAAATCCCCACCAATACACCACGGTGCATTCCACCAATAGAAAATACCAGCCAGCTCATCCCATAATAATCTACGACAGGAGTCATCATTAGGACCATACACCCCAGAGAATGCCCAACCATACCCATCCTCCACATTCTTAAAGAGGATAGACAAAGAGTAAATCCCCATACAAACATTTACCATCTCCAAAGCACGAGAATCCCATAGTATTAAGATCCCACCTGAAGCACCCTCCGCTGGCAAACTACTCCACCTCACATGAGGACCCCCCCACAATCGTCTCACCAGAGCCCTCGAAACATCCTCCACTTTCGTCTCCTGTAAACACACAAGAACCGGCTTCCAACTACGAACTAAATTTCCAATCCTAGAGCACTTAACAGAGTCGTTAAGGCCCCGAACGTTCCACTCAGGATTCTAGGCTGCATTAACAACCGGAATAGCCCTCCCTCCTGACCTGTTCCCCCTAGCATCCGCCCGATTTCCTTCGTAATTAATGGAGGTTCACAAGGCCTATGACCATGTCAATTGGAGTTTTCTTCTGTATTTATTGCGCAGATGTGGCTTCGGTGATAGGTGGTGCAGCTGGGTTCGTTTTTGCATTTCTTCCGTCCGATTTTCTGTACTGGTGAATGGCTCCCCGGAAGGTTTTTCTGGTAGTTCTCGGGGCTTGAGGCAAGGAGACCCTCTCTCACCTTTTTTGTTCGTCATTGTTATGGAGGCTCTTTCTCGTATGATGGCGCAGTGTGTATCGCATGGTGCTATTGATGGTTTTCAGGTTGGTGGTGCGAGTTGTGTGACTCTTAGTGTTTCCCATTTACTTTTTGCGGATGATACGTTGATTCTGTGTGGGGCTGAGGAAGCTCAGATTCGTAGTATTCGTCGACATTCCGATGCTGTTGCGAACGGAAATGGACCACCGCCTCTTGGAAGACTCGGTTCAGGATCTGCCACCCGATGGCAAGACGCCCTTCTGGTACCATCACCACCCCCACCTTCCGGCCTCTACTATACTCGACTATGGCCACGTAGCGATCTCCTTTATTCCGACACCGCTGTGCCAAAAAACCACGACCTGCAGCGTTAACCTTGGACGAAAAATCAGAGGCTTCCCCGGCTGTCAAAAGCTTATCCGTCATATTCATCATCCACAAGACACCAAACTTCTTCATATGAATCGAGGTGGTGGTCTGGACACTCCATTCCGTAAACTTGACCACTCCTCTAGCGCTAATGGACACCTTAAACTCCTTCGATTCAACACGGAAATTACGTACAAAAGACATCGTTAACGGGTATCAATCTTAACGCTCAAGAGTTCTGAAATTATAAATAATACCATGCAGAACACTATGAATCTGCTCATACTTTCCAAAGAAAAGTATGGTATTTATATCTACTAAAGCTGCCTGCCTCTACACAAAAATGAAGGCCTCATGAATAAGATTGATGGACCATATCTACGTCTCACTCCCTGAATGTTTGGAAACTTCCAGAATATCTTTTTTGGTGGAGATGTAAGAAAATTCAAGTTCAATAAGTGTACCAAAACTTGACCACACAATGTAGGATCCCTGACTTAACGGAAAAATGAAAGCGAAAGGAAAAGCTATACTCCATAGGGGACAAAACTTAGAATCTTTAACAATGGGTTTTACATCTCATTGGTCTGTGTGCTTACTCTATTTTCAGCCTCTGATTATGTGCATCTTAGGTTGGGCACCCCATAGGCGTTTCCCCTCTATTCCTTCTAGCTCATCTTGCTGTGATGGTTTTACCCTAGAACTTGTTCACCTCATCATCCAACTTCATACCCATTGATGCAATAGAGCCTTTTCAAGGATCCTAGGGGTTGAACTCCTAAAACCCTCTATTTCCTGATGTCACAAGCTTCCTTCCGTTTACTTCAAGCTACTTAAATTATTAGCTTTGTGTCAATCAAAAGTTTTATATATTTTCTAAAATCTTTGGGCATGCGTAGAATGGCTTCAGGCAGAGTCGATAAGTATTCCTCTTTCTGATATGTATAGCACTGTTTTTTATAAATGGTATAAGGAAGGAACTACATCCTACATGTGAGGCAGCTCTTGCCCAGTGCAAATTGAGAACATCACCTGCCTTAAAATACTATGGCTTGTCCAAACTTACACTCAGAACTGCAATTTCTGCCTTGCGATCGTATGTTTGTGATTAGGTGGTACCATGGAATCAGGAAAAAATTGTCGTATATGAACTGGAGTCTAATTGATCTAAAAATACTGGAATTACCATATATTGTTAGATTCGTTGGTACATTTAATTTCTTCATCTGACACTGGTGACATAATTCAGGATGCTAGGCAAAGGCCTGATGCGAAAACACTGCTTTCTCACCCTTGGATACAAAACTGTAGGCGTGCTTTGCAATCTCCTCTCCGACATAGTGGAACACTGAGGTACACATTGTGAAGCTGGTTTTAGTTGTTTTCTTTGATTCATATTGTTGGGCAGATAAATCAATTTATCATTTATTATTGCTAATGCAATTGTACACACAGAGTTAAGGTCGTTTAACCCCAAGGGGTTGGCTTGGGTGGTCAAGACCTGGGGCCTAGGGGTGTGCTCCCCCTAAGGTCTCATGTTCGAATCCCCTCATGTGCAAACAATTCTTTGGGGCCACTTCCACAGCAAAGTTGGACTTACCTAGCATATGTGGCTTGGGAGGGCTGCACGGTCCGGGGTTTACCGTGGCGTTGAACCCAACTCGTGCGTATTTTGAGCCAGGTCCGTCCGAACTTGGTGCACGTGAATGGGTGCCCGGATTTTCCTCGTTATCAAAAGAGTTAAGGTCGTTAGTATCATCAGTAATAAAGTATTCTTGGGTTTTTGTTAATCTAAAATCTGCATTACCACAAGTGCACAAATACAAATTTCTTCATTTATGAGGCTTTTGGTTCACTATTTCTCTGATAATTGATTTCAGTTATATCATGCTAATATCTAAATTGATGCATGATGTACTGTGTGGGCTGTGATGTTTTAGGTTTTGTTACTTTTCTTGTGGATCAAGTGGTTGTGATTGCTATAATACTATGCCTTTTAAGGACCTGTTACCATATAGATTAGTGTTTCTTTTGGATGGTATCTATATGATTTTTTTTTTTTGCTGCGGCTGTGTAAATGGAATATACGCTAATGTGGGAAGAAAGTTTCCATTTGGAGAATATTATACTATATGGTGGTGGCACCTATTTTCTTGATAAATTGCATATAGAGTGCCAACTTTAACTTTCATACTCAATATGGGTGCTTTATTTAGGAATTACAGATGGAGGCTGGTTAGATTAATGTCCTATTATGGTGCCATGTGGTGTGGTG
This sequence comes from Myrica gale, assembly GCA_963930655.1. NCBI lineage: Eukaryota > Viridiplantae > Streptophyta > Magnoliopsida > Fagales > Myricaceae > Myrica > Myrica gale. The sequence continues at coordinate 10,240,353 of OZ005612.1, read as the reverse complement.
ATATGTTTCAGAAATCCCACTGCCTGTAGAAAGTTTTCTCTATTAGTTACATTTGTCAGAATAAGGTAGTTTATTTCGTGATAGCTAATGCTATATGTAGATACTAGAACTGTAATAAATGCTGGTTGCCTTGATATTTATGATTGTATGGACTGCATGCATTTGAGTTTAAATGCAGTACATTGGTAATTCCAAATTGAATCTCTTACTCTTACAGTGATTTGCACTTAACTGGTGTATGTGATTAGTAGTGGCTAGAGCATCCATGAATTGATAATATTAATGTCTCAAATGAACTAAGCTTGAATCCCAACTAAATTGGGTTGATTCTGTGAATCTTTTTTCCACTAATTAAGTAGGCAGCATGTAATGATGGCTATCCGATTTTCTTGATTATGTAGGATCTATTGTGGTCAAGGCTTTTAATATGGTGCACTATAGTGGGTAGTTTCTGACTTGGTCATCTATTTTATTCTTGTTCTCTCCTGTAAATTCAAATCTCATAGTTTCCAAAAGAAGAAAAAACTTGGTCATCTAGCAATGGAGCACTATCTATGCAATGAAATGATGGTGACGGGTTATGTTGAAGGTATAAGGGGCATAATAGGTCAAAATCTATGTGTCGGGAGATGGCTGGCTGAAAGTACGGGTCATGTTGAAAGGATATTGGGCATAAGAGTATGTGATGGTATGCTTGGTCTGTTGCTAGGTTGGACTCGTTGGTGGCATAAGTCTGATGCTATGAGTTTTTTTTCCACCTTTAGAGTACAATCATGCTTTGGGGCAGATGATGGCATTGTGGTGTATGGTTGGTAACCCTCGAGCCAACCTTTGCTCTTCGTATTTGTGGGGTTTGCTGTACTATTGTTGCTCCAGGTGTATGCCTAAGATATAGCATGACAATAAAAGACGAGAGAGAGAAGAGTGGAGAAAGCGGAGAAGAGGGGGGGGGGGGGGTTTCCTTATTTCCATTACTTTTTGTTTAGTACGTGCCTGGTTTTCCTTATTGTTCTTACTAGCCTGATATTTGATATTGATAACTTTTCCATTTTGTAAGTTTGGGGGAAGAAGATAGCATAGCTGATGTATTTATCAAGTTGATTTCTTCTTTTGACCCCCCCCCCCCCACACACACACACACACCCACAGAAACATACAGGAAGGTGTTCCAATGAATGCAGATATCTCTCATGGTGATAATGGGAGCTCTGGTGAAATCCCTTCTGCTGGAAACATGGAGGTAGCTGATACTGGAATTAAATCTGTAAGAATAGCTTGTTCTCAACTTTTCAGAGGAAGCAAATCATGGGCTTTTGTTAAAGTTGGAATTTTAGATTGAATTCTATTTACATCATGTTTGTGACCTTGATAATTTTTCTTCTGAAATTCTAGGAGTCCAGAAAAGGGAAGTTATTGTCTGAGGTTTCGGATATGAGCAGGTCCGATAAAGATCATGCTTCAGATGCTAATATCACGGAGGAAAGAGAGGCTAATCTAGAATACTCAAATCGAGTTCCTACCTTTGGCATCCACGAAAAGTCATCCTTAGAAACTGTTTCTGGACAATCTTCTAACACGGAAGTGGATGCGTCTGAGTGTACTGAGCTTCATGAGGTACCACAAACTTGTGACCATGAAGAAGTGCTGATGGAGGGTAACATAGGATCTCCCGAGTCAAGGAGGAGAAATGTGGCTGAAAAACATGTTGGAAAAGGTAGCTCTATCCATGTTGGGAATAGGCCATTTGGTTTTGGACCAAGAAGTCGAGATAGTATTTTTCAAAAGGTAATGCACTTCTTACTTTTGAATTCCTTTGATTACTTGATCTGCTTTGTGTTCCATGGTACATAATCTCAAGAATCTCAAGAGGGTGGGTGGGGTGCTGAAGTGTTGGAAGAGAAAGTTCAACAATCCTTTAGCGTTGGCTGTGGAAAATGATTTCATTATGCATTTGGTGGAGCTTATGGAGGGAGAGGAATGGAAGATGCTTTGAAGATTTGGGTCTGTCCTTAGTATGTTTGAAGGGAAAAATGATGCAGACCTTGTTTCTGTGGGCTAATGGGGTTTAGGGTTCCCCTTTTGTAGACTTCAGTGATTTTATTAGTTTCCTAGCTTGTTTGTTGTAGCTGGTTCAGTACAGCCTTTGTACTGCTCTGGTTCCTTTTTCTTCCAATAAAGCCTTCCTTTCTTCACATAAAAAAATCTCAAGAACTGGAAGGAAGTCTGGTTATGGTTGTTTCTCTGACTTGGGGTCAAGTTTCATAAGGTGCTTGCAATTATCATCACCTTTTCTTTTCTTTTTCTGCCTTGTTACCAATGAGATGAATTTGCACGCTAAATTAATCTCATGGGTTTGTAACTGTCACTTTTGAAGGCTGTGAAGATATCAGTCGCTTCAGGGGAGAATGAACTAAGTAGATTTAGTGACACTCCAGGAGATGCGTCATTGGATGATTTATTTCGTCCCTTGGATAGACACCCGGAGGATCAGGCAGCTGAAGCTTCAACATCTGAATCAACACCATATTCCAATGGCAATGCATCAATTAATGATGCTGGGAAAAATGATCTGGCTACAAAGTTGAGGGCTACAATTGCTCAAAAGCAAATGGAGAGTGAAATGGCGCAGGCAAATGGTGGTGGTGATCTGTTGCGGCTAATGATGGGCGTGATAAAGGATGAAGTTATTGATATTGATGGGCTGGTATGAAGTGCATGTGGTTAATGTTTGACAGGTTATAAATGCCTCGTCCCATGCCTGATGCTTTCTACTTTTGCTATTTTTTGTCAGGTTTTTGATGATAAATTGGCTGGAGAAAATCTTTTTCCGCTCCAGGTACAAAGCAGTTTTTTAGATGAGATCATAGTCAGCCTGTGAAATTTCTTGATTATTGGTATTCTTCTGCACTAAACTCCATTTCTATGATACATAATTGTTTAAAGGGTACATGTCCTCTATGTCCTCCCCTGCACCTGGTGAAAGTTACTTTATTGTAGGTTGCTCATCACAGTTTCAGCAATCAATTGTCACTAAACGGAAAAAGTTTTTAATGTGTTAAAGCTGCATAATTGACAAATTGTAATAACGGTGGCTTTCTTCCATTTGACATCAGAATTTAATAGTACTGAACTTCCTTTCTGAGGGTTTTGAGTTGCAATATGAAGCACAGTTTACGCTAACCTGTTGCAGATAATGAATAAGATTATGCGTTGTTGGCTGATTCTATTCCACTCAATACTGCTTTCTCTTTTTATCCCATCTGATGAGGGTTTGGCCTCGTGAATCCTCCATCTAAACTATTTGGGCTTAGCTATGTGGATCATTTTTTGGCATTCATTCTTGCAACCTCTTTTGTGATCGATATTGATTTTCAAATAAGATCAAATGGAGGGCAAATGGATGTGATAACAGAACTTGCTGAATAAATTTCCATGTGTAAGGCTTCCCTATTCTAACAGGTTCAAACTTCCAATGCATGTCACAGAGCATCCAAGTTGAGACGGAACGCACTTTCATTCTAGTAACATCATATTTTGTATATTTTAAATTACTTTTAGGTGCAATGATGGATACAGAGATCTTCCTTAGGCAAGTCCTTGCCAGGTGACCTCTTTTCCAACGGAACCAAACCTTGATACCACATCCATCAAAGAGATACGGCCGTCTGGACATATTTTTTTCTATATCCTATTCTCTTTCCCAGGCAACCACTCTGACATCCGCTCTTTATTAGTGTGTGGTGGAAAAGTTCATCATCTTAATTAATCTTCAATTTAAGGAAATGTTTTTCAATCATCTATATTGTCTAACATTCTAAACCTAAACCATAGCTGGCCTTATTGTAGTTCTATGAAATTTTGTTCAAATTGTATATCACAATTATGTACAACTCCAAACACTTTTCATCCATGCAGCCTAGTTCTATAAGTAGCATCTTGGATTTACCTTTCCTTTTAGTGAGTTGAACTAAGTTTCTGAAAGTGATTACTTTTTGGCATTCAGAAGCTTCATGATCAAACAATTCCGTAGTCCGTATTCAGTCATTCGCTACTGATTAAGTTTTAATCTCTACTAAGATTAAAGTGTTCATGTTAGATTGATGAAGGGTTTCTTTCCATCTCTATTCACTTCCAAAAAAAGGGGGGGAAGAAGGAAAGAAGACAGATTTTTGCATCTTACTATGATTCTATAATGAATCTTCTGTAGGTTACAGGTTGAGTGTCATAGCCCTGCTTGCATATTGAATTGGAACAGATTTTTAATTACAACTATGTATGTGCTTTTGAATGTGGAAAACTATCAACTTTAACACAATTCTTGCTTTCCAGGCTCTTGAGTTTAGCAGATTAGCTGGATCATTGAGACCAGATGAATCAGAAGATGTCATTGTGTCTGCCTGTCAGAAGCTTATTGCGATATTTAACCAACGCCCTGAACAGAAAATTGTTTTTGCTACCCAGCATGGTCTGCTCCCTCTAATGGAATTGCTAGATGTTCCTAAAACTCGTGTATGTTAGCTATTTTTCTATTTTTCCTGGTTGATTTTTAAAGTTAGTTTTCAACAAAGATGCCTGTTAGGTTATGTTGATGGATTTGTGTATTTCGGTCTAATGCAGGTCATTTGTGCTGTCCTTCAAATTATAAATCAGATAATTAGAGATAACTTCGATTTCCAAGAAAATGCATGTCTTGTTGGATTGGTAAGTGCTACAAATGATTTGTTCTTTATGTTCTCTAGTATGAGGTGGACAAGTATTAAGATTCTGTGGTTCCAACAAAGAGGTACCATAGATGGTCCTGTTGAAGCTTTGTATCACTTCATGCACCTTTCCACATCTTAATCTGCCAGAAGAATTGGGTAATATCTGTTTGTTGGATAAGGAGATTAAGTCTTTTGTATCATTATTAAGTTGAAGAAGATTGGAATCATGAATGAGAGGCTAAATCTGCTGCCCTTTTTGCATTGCTAGTGCAGTAGTGGTGGATCTAAACTCCCTGATTCTTTTTAATCTTTGGACTTGGAATATGGGAATGTTGTATATGAAGCTATGTTATTGATTAGATTACCTTATAGATCCCGGTGGTGATGAGCTTTGCGGGACCTGATCGTCCCCGGGAAGTTCGCATGGAAGCAGCTTTCTTCCTGCAGCAGCTTTGTCAGTCAAGGTACAGAGTTGTCTCCTTGTGTTGTTTTTAGTGCCTTGCATTCCGTGCTCTCTTCTCAAACAGTGTTTAAAATTGACTGTGGCGGCTTCTGTGCAGCTCCTTGACATTACAAATGTTCATAGCTTGCCGTGGAATACCTGTTTTGGTGGGATTTCTAGAGGCTGATTATGCTAAGTACAGGTTTGTGGGATTTATGCTGTGATTGGAACAATATACTATTTGATCTTTCGGTGGTGAAGTTCTTTTCAGTGGATCATTTTGGTTTAGAAGTGAAAGTTCTCTAGGCGAGGTGTGAGTAATTTTTGACTAATTAAGCTTTTGGTGAGATTCATCACACTTGAAAACGCTAAAATAAATTGGGAGACTGGTCGGACATTTTTATGTCCTTCCTTAAATAGGATGAGTGACAGCTAAATGGTGGTGACTGTCTCGAAAGCCGTTTCCTCAAAGGGTAGAAGTACTACATGGCTTCATATGTTACTGGTGAATATATGTCATTGTGAACTTTAGTTTTAGTCTTTATAGTTAGAAAGCATGAGGATACTAGATTTATTGACTTTGCATCTGCTAAACATAGTCCTCCTCTCTTGTAGTTGGGTCGTGTCTCATTGTCACATTGTCTATAAAATATAGTTCTACTAAATTTTGGTCTTATTTTCCAGCATAGTTAGATAGAGTTCCGGAGCGCTTAAACAACTAATATTACTGATGCAACGCACATTTTCTTGACATGACTGAAAGTGGATTGAGTCTTAAAATTCAAATGTGTAAATTGGAAAAGTATTTTGATGTCACTTGAAAAAATTAGTTTGAAGACCTGAAATCAAGTTATGTTCCTTTCTCTATGCATTAATAAAATTCTTTTTCGGTGAAGCAAGTTAAGAAAATTTGTTTCAAATCTGGATAAAGTTTGCTTGTCCTTTGTAGAGTTATTGTGTTTTTAATTTAATTTTTGAAAATGAATTTGTTGCGCAAATTTTTTTGGAACTTATTCTTTTAAAATTAATGTTGTCTTGTTTGGAATTGTTCCACTTGTCGGCTGGATGTTGTCGTCTCATATCTTACTTAAAATTCAAATGGTTTATTGCATTTTGACCAATATAACATCCAATCTATTTGATTGTTGAGAGTTTTTTTAGTTTGTATGGATTGTTCTAAACAAATAACCAGTTCCCAGGGCTTTTGACTTTGTGTGGCGTGCTTGTAATTTCTGAGGTTCGAATTTTTCATAGTGGTGTCATGATGCTTATGTTCAGCTACTGTTTTTTCAGTTTTCATGCTTGACCTAATTGTTCTGTCCTATTTTCGTTACCTGTACATCAAATGTATGCTTGGTCTATTGTCCTTTCCCTTTTGTTTTCCCATCTTTCTCTTTCTCTTGTTTTCCTTACAAAGCTGCTGATAAAGCTCTGTGTCCAGGGAAATGGTTCATCTGGCTATTGACTGCATGTGGCAGGTCTTTAAGCTTCAGCGATCAACCCCTAGGAATGATTTCTGTCGCATAGCCGCAAAGAATGGAATACTTCTTAGACTTATCAACACCCTTTATAGCTTGAATGAGGCAACTCGATTAGCTTCTATATCTGTTGGGGGAGGATTTCCAGTTGATACTTCCACTCAACGACCGCGTTCTGGTCAATTGGACTATAGCCATCCGATTCTCATTCAGTGTGAGGCACCGCTTTCCACAGCTGATCAGCATGAGCTCCCCAAAGTTAGGCATGGTATGATTGATCAGCATATATCCTCTGGAATGCAAGACTCCTCACGGGCTTCAACTTCACATTCGCAGAGATCAGATGCCAATCAGCCAGATTCGCGATACCTCCAAATAGATCCTGATAGGGCTCAATGCAGCAACACGGCCATGGAAGTTTCAGCTGGTTCTAAATTTCCTGACCCAATATCTTTAGAGAAAGTTGCAAATGTATCAAATAAAGAACCTTCGGCTAGTACACCTAAAGAGCGAGACAACTTAGAGCGATGGAAGATTGATCCTTCTCGAGCAGATGTTGAACTTAGACAGCAGCGTGTTGCTAATGCCACTAACAGGACATCCACAGACCGGCCTTTGAAATTAACTGAAAGTACATCAAATGGGTTTCCTACAACAGTGTCTTCTCAGAAAGAGCAAGTTCGACCTCTTCTTAGCTTGCTGGAGAAGGAACCTCCTTCCCGACATTTTTCTGGTCAGCTTGAGTATGTGCGCCATCTCTCGGGGTTGGAGAGGCATGAGAGTGTTCTGCCACTATTACATGCATCTAATGAAAAGAAAACAAATGGTGAACTAGATTTCCTAATGGCTGAGTTTGCAGGTAATTAGTTGAATTCATTTAGCAAGTTTTATGTACTGTTCAAATTAAGGAATGTGATACCTTCCGCTTATAGCTGGTGAATGTGATACTTGATTTGTACCGTCATGTCCTTAACACCTTGGTGTCCTTGGGGAATTATATAGCCTGTGTCCCTAGGAGTTATCCTGCTGAGTATGTCGATTATTATTTGGAAGTGAGTTCTATGTGGATGTATCATCTGCAAAGTGTTTTCTGTGTGGACATTCTATGGCATATAGCACTCTTCCCAATGTCCTGTTAGTATCTGAACTCAGAAAGCTGTTTTGTCATCTCTTCTCCCTTATGCACTGTTTTTTTGGAGCAAAGGGAGAACATTACATTACTTCATCCTCAAAAGAGGGAAATAAGCAATAACTGGGAATATCTCCCAGAGATAAGTGCCTTTGTGACACAAGATCCGCTGTGATATATTACAAGCTATAAGAATGTCTCCTTTCTTGTGCACTTATCTCCCAAGAGATACTGTCAAGCCATCTTTTTCCTCCCTCTTTTTATGGTGGCGGTAGTAGCAGTAATTCTCAACTTGGTTTTAGTATCTTCAATATTTCCATGGAGAATAATTTGTTCATGGTTTTACAGATGTTTCTCAACGTGGAAGAGAAAATGGAAATCTCGACTCTAATGCTAGAGTTTCACATAAAACAGTGAGTAAGAGGGGTGGACTGATGGCATCCAATGAGGGAGCTGCTGCAACATGTGGGATTGTATCTCAGACAGCATCGGGTGTGCTGTCTGGTTCCGGTGTTCTAAATGCTAGACCTGGGAGTGCAACATCCTCTGGGTTACTATCCCACATGGTTTCAACATTGAATGCAGATGTTGCCAGGGAGTACCTAGAAAAGGTCGCTGATCTTCTGCTTGAGTTTTCCCGAGCAGATACAAATGTGAAATCTTACATGTGTAGCCAAAGCTTGCTAAGCCGTCTTTTCCAGATGTTCAATAGGGTAGAGCCTCCTATTCTTTTAAAGGTCTGTAAAGAAATCTCCTCTGTTTCTGCAATTTATGTGGATATGTTTATAGTCATTGCAGAGTACCTTACTGTGCCTCTAATATTGCTGCTTTTTTTTTGTTATCATTCTATAGATACTGAATTGCATCAATCATTTATCAACTGATCCAAACTGCTTGGAGAATCTTCAGCGGGCTGATGCCATTAAATATTTGATTCCAAATCTTGAACTCAAAGAAGGATCTCTTGTATCTCAAATACATCATGAGGTAGCCTGCTCTCTCTCTCTCTCTCTCTCTCTCTCTCTCTCTCTCTCTACACACCCCTATCTGTATCTATGATATATTTATGTATATATTTTAAATGAATTTGGTTTGACCAAAGTTACCTAGAACTTGCTACACCCCCATCCAGTGTGTGGTATATTGGGGCTAGGCGTAGCTCGTCAAAATGGTATTTTCATTGCAATAGTGAGGCATTCATATATATTCACAATGTACTTTCTCTGTTATACCTATAGGCGTGCCATATAATTATATCCATAACTAAATGATAAGTACTTCGCAAACACCCCAATCAGGTCTGCAATGTTAATCAAACATCCTTCTTTTTATTCAACAATGATGAACAAACATGGAGTTTGTGATCGGCAGTTTTGTGGAATGGGAATGTGTGTAAGTACCACGAATTGCGACACATGATCTGGTTTGCCATTTGTATCGTGCGTAGGGGAATCCAGGGACTCTACTGAACTCATCTACATTGTCAGTTAGGGAGAGAGCACCATCCTGAACAGACTAGCATTTGCATGAGATGTGAAGATTGAAGCACCTCAGTTTGGACATATACTTTCCAATATACATTTGAGACGTCGAACTAGAAGCATTTATAGATTGATCTTGTCTTCTAGGTCTTCTCTCTCGCTGTGCTACGTATATGGGGTAACTTACTCTTTATGGCTCCAAACTATCTTAACAGACTACCGTACTTCAACTTGCTGCTACTCGCTCCTAATTTGAAGTTTTGACCCTTAGTTTTCTCCTCCATCCAAAACCACGTGAAATAAAAATTGATAACTGTAAGGAGCTCCTAAACCATTTTTTAGTCTCCGGTTTCTTTGCATTGATTGATAACAAAATGCCACCTCATTCACAAAGTATCCTGAAGGTCATCAATACACATTGTGTAAATGTTAATGTCATTTCGTCCATTGTTGCATTGTTTTTTTCTTTTCTTTTCCATAGCCACGTAACATGTTTCAAAGTACTGTTCCGAAGTTCTCAACTTTTTTTCCCTCAAGACAAGCCCTGTGGTCACATCAGTTGCCACCACACCACCCAAAAAATGCTTCTCAGCTGGACCACCCACTGTCGCGCACCTCACTGGGAGCTTACAGAATCGGAAAATTTTCCCATGGCATTGCTTGAATTTCTTTGGAGACATTTTGGATTCTACTGGGGCTGATGAGTTTTTTTTTTAGCCCATATCACTGCCTGTTTAGTCCTTTTGAACGTTCTTCAATCTAAGTCAATGGCTCACTAGATAGAGGGGGACATTTCCAAATTGAAACCTCGAATTGGCAGTTCTGGTTGCTAGTGAGTGCATCGACTCCAGGATGCGCTCTTCCATGCCTGGCATGCTTTGTAAGCTTGACATCTACAAGGCATATGATCATGTTAATTGGAATTTCCTTCTCTACTTGTTAAGGCGATGCGGTTTTGGTGCTAAATGGTGTAACTGGATAAAGTACTGTATTTCTACTATTAGATTCTCGGTGTTAGTGAATGGATCTCCTAAGGGTTTTTTTGGTAGTTCTCAGGGTTTGCGCCAAGGGGACCCCCTATCACCCTTTCTGTTTGTTATCGTTATGGAAGCTCTAAGTAGGATGCTGAACAAGTTGGTGGAGATTGATTCTTTGGAGGGTTTCTCTGTTGGGAGTGGTGGGGTGAGCATCTCTCATTTGCTCTTTGCTGACGATACCCTGATTTTGTGTGGGGCTGAGGAGAGCCAACTTCGTAATCTTCGTTGTCTCCTTCTCTGTTTTGAGGCGGTGTTTGGGCTTAAGATTAATCTTCATAAATCTGAAGCTATTCCCATTGGTGTGGTGAGTAATGTTCAGGAGTTGGCTACCATTATGGGTTGTGGTGTTGCTACTTTGCCCTTTTTGTATCTTGGGCTTCCTTTGGAAGCGCGTTTCAAAAGTTCCCTGATTTGGAATGGTATTATTGAGAGAACGGAAAGGAAGTTGGCTGGGTGGAAGCGTAACTATCTCTCGAAAGGCGGTAGAGTCACTTTGATTAAGTCTACACTTGCTAACCTTCCCTATCCCCTCTGCTGTGGCTAGTAGATTGGAGAAGTTGCAAAGGGATTTTTTGTGGGGTAGTGATGGTGCTCAGCCTAAGTTTCATTTGCTCAATTGGGATAAGGTTTGTTGCCCTATTAGATTTGGAGGTTTGGGTATTAGGAGGCTGACCTCTTTCAATAAGGCTTTGCTCGGGAAGTGGTTGTGGCGTTTTGCTTGTGAGCGTAATTGTTTGTGGAGAAATGTGGTTGCGGAGAATTTTGGGTGTGAAGTGGGAGGGTGGAGGACCATTCAGAGGAGAGGATCTATCGGTGTTAGCCTTTGGAGGTTTATCAGCAAATGGGGGGATCTTCTCACTCAGAATATCCGGTTTGTGGTGGGCTGTGGTAATAGTGTTCGTTTTTGGAGTGATTTTTGGTGTGGGGATAGGCCTTTGAGGTTTGTTTTCCCGCTTCTTTACACCCTTGCTAGAGATAAGGAGGCTTTGGTAGCGGATTATTGGGAGGGAAATTCTGGTTCGGAGGTTTGGAACGTCCAGTTTGTTCGGGCTGCAAATGATTGGGAGCTAGAGGTGTTTTCGTCCTTCTTCAATCTCCTTTATGCTTTCGTCTTAAGAAGTGGGGTTGACGATAGATTGTGCTGGTTGGGCACTAAGTCTGGCAATTTTTCGGTGAAGTCATTGTACGGAATTCTTTGCAGCAGTCCCTATGTTTGGTTCCCTTGGAAGCAGATTTGGAGATCCTTTGCTCCCATGAGAGTCTCCTTCTTTGTGTGGGAGGCAGCCCACGGTCGAGTTCTTACCATTGACAATTTAAGGAGGAGGGGACTATGTTTATTGGATTGGTGTTTCCTTTGTAGATGTAATGGGGAATCCGTGGATCATCTTCTTCTTCATTGCGAGGTGGCTAGGGACCTATGGGCTCACGTGTTTCAGATTACGGATTATTGTTGGGTTATGCCTCCAAAAGTGGTTGATGTATTGTTTTGCTGGAAAAGGAAGTTTGAGGATCCTCATGATCAGATTGTGTGGAATTTAATTCCCTTATGCATTTGGTGGACTATTTGGAGAGAAAGGAATGATAGATGCTTCGAGAATACTTTTACGTCTATTGAGGGGTTGAGGGGCAACATGATGTGTTCTCTTTTTTCTTGGGCCAACGCTGTGTTGTGTTTTCGGTTCTGTGATTTTTCTGACTTTATGAGTTATGTAGCCTGTTTGTCTTAGGTTTCAGTATAGATCTTTGTACTGATCCTTCTTGGTTTCTTTTAATAAAGTTTACCTTACTTATCAAAAAAAATTAATGTTTTGGTGGTGTATTTGATAGTGGGGTGGAAAATATAATTTATCTACATATATTTTTAGGTGCATGAGTTGGGTTGAAGTTACTTGGACAGTGGTTGAATCCCATTTCTGAATGTGGAAGATTGGTCTAGACTTAGCTCGTTTGCTATTTGGTTGTGATACATATTGATATGTTTATTTGGGTTGCTTTCTTACTATGTGCTTACATATACATATTTTTGCATTTTGTTTGATGTATGGCATATACAAAAAAAAAAGGTTAAATACACTTTTTACTCCTAAACCATGATGTCATTCACACTTTGCACCCTAAATTACTAACTTTGAGTCAAATATTTCACCCTCGAATTACCTATTATAGTCATATTGCACCCTAGGTATATGATTTTCGTTAAATTGAACCGCGAATTGGACAAAAAATGAACCATCAGCATTGTATTTTCCTTCTTTACCCATTGTAGTCTAGTAGTTTAATTTCATCATTTTTTACTCTAATGAAGGCAGATATAATGCGTATGCTTCATATTTTGTCCCACTCTCAGCTCAATTTAGCGAAAACCATATATCTGGGGTGCAATGTGACAGTAATCAGTAGTTCGAGAGTGAATGTCTCAAAGTGGTTGTTTATGGTGCAAAGTATGAATGACTTCATACTTTAGAGGTCAAAAGTGTATTTAACCCAAACAAAAAAGTAACAAGCTTTTGTATCTTTTTGGTGTCCAAATTTGTATCTCCTTTTCGTTGTTTTTGTAGACCTGTCCAATGTTTCATAATTTGGCTTGTAATTTTATTTTTCAAAAGTTCCCATTCTTTATTAGACAATGATGAACAAGTTTGTTGGTGTTGCCAGTTCTGTGGAATTAGGCTTGTGGAAGTACCACAAATGGGGCAGGATCTGGTTATCAGTTTTTATAGTGCATGAAGAATTGGTAGCTCTGTTGAATTCATCTATTATGCGCTTGTGGTGAAGAGAGAATCTCGATGAGATAATAGTCACATTTTCTTGCCTCTTTTTGAACATATATATTAGTTAAGTGTATCTTCGGCAGTTTGAACTGGAAGCTTGAATAAAGTTGGTTTTTTTGTCCAAAGTTTCTCTTTTAGGTTTTGGATATCAATAGAGGACCTTCAATGTTTAGACTCTGATATTTACAATTATTGTCCCGTCTTCCCGTCTTGTTGTGAAATGCGGGGGCATGGATATCTCCTGTGCAAGCCAATTTCACATTGACCATCTATTGTTGATTTGTTTTGTTCGAAAACATTGGAGATTACTTTCACTTAGTTCTGCAATAGGTAAATGAATTGAGAACTAGGTAGCATCCTCTGAGTTGTGCTGTAGACACATCTCTGTCCGAGGCAAGAAGCTAATCTCTAGCTAGAGTGTTGCAAAGTGTAGTATGCTGCAACTTCTTACTTATTTACCATGTACTGCATCAATACTAGTTTTGATCTCAATATCACATCACCACCTCATTGAGTTACGAAATGTTCAATTGTATGTTTAAAGAATTTTGATCCGGTGCATCTTCCTTACAACTTCTTTTTTGCGCACACCCAAAAGAGTGATTGTACATTTTTCCTGTTACCTAATTCTCACTGTTTACTTTTTCCCCTGAAGGTTCTCAATGCACTCTTTAATCTGTGCAAAATAAATAAGAGGAGACAGGAACAAGCAGCCGAAAATGGAATTATTCCACATTTAATGCAATTTATTATGTTGGGTTCTCCTTTGAAACAATATGCGTTGCCTCTACTCTGTGATATGGCTCATGCATCTCGTAACTCAAGGGAGCAGTTAAGGGCTCATGGTGGGTTGGATGTGTACTTAAGCCTTCTTGAGGATGAGATTTGGTCTGTGACTGCCTTGGATTCTATTGCTGTGTGCTTAGCTCACGACAACGATAACCGGAAAGTGGAGCAAGCACTTCTTAAAAAGGATGCAGTTCAGAAATTGGTGAAGTTCTTCCAATGCTGTCCAGAACAGCATTTTGTACACATATTGGAGCCATTCTTGAAAATTATAACGTATGTGATCTTGTATCTCTCTTGTATGTTTCTGTTTTCATGGTTTAAGGTTCTACTTTATGTTCTCAAAATTAACTTTGTTTTGAGCGTACATGGAGTGTTGAGTCCCCCCCCCCCCCTCTTGATAAAGTTTAAAGAAAATACATGATAGACATAGATAGGCCAAAATGTAAAGGGTTGATCTCTTTCAGCTGATGTGGCGATCCAACATGGATATCAATAATTTTTTGATGACTCAGAATGTATCCTTGCACAATACAAGTTTTGATAAGTTATATTTGCGAGAACGATTTATCAACTACTCATGCACAAGGCACTGGATTTTAAAAGCTAGTAGATGATCATCACTTTTATTATGTGGTTTCTTCTTTCTTCCATATTTTTCTTCATTTATATTGTGTGGGATGAGAGTGGCTTCTTTCTGGTTGTCATTTCCTTGTCAATACTTGGATATAGAATTGTACTCCGTGTGTCTTATATAGACAATTATGCCTTATCTAGCATTAGGAAAGCATACTCTTTGGGTATATAAATTTGTGCTGCTCCCCAAATCTGCTATCCTCTCTCCCTCTTTCATTGCTCTCAAAAATAGATAGCAAGGGAATTCTTCCACTCCATGAATTTTGTTAATTTAAGTAACATTGCATTCTGATTGCAGGAAATCATCTCGAATCAATACAACATTGGCTGTCAATGGTTTGACGCCGTTGCTCATTGCAAGGCTGGACCATCAAGATGCTATAGCTCGCCTCAATCTGCTTAAACTGATAAAGGTGAGGGATCATTTTTCCTTTCAGTTCATTTTATATGTTTTGCTTAGTTTATTATGTCTTCCTCTTGCTTAGGGTAAAAAAAGAAAACATTGATTTTGTGTCCTTATAAAGGTGAGGGATCATTGATTGGATAAAAAGTGAATGGCATCAACTGATTGTAGCTGAGTTTTTTATTTTTATACATGCTTGAGTGAATCATGGGGTGCAGGGAAAACTAGTGCGTACCCTTTTTTGGTTATCTGGTTATCCGTTTGTGTTTGTATATTTATTCCTGGTTTGGAGGGTGGGTGATAGAAGAAAGAAAAATGGGATTTGCTTCAAGAAGCCTTTTGATTGGAAGTTTTAGGGAGATTGATTATTATGGATATCGTCCTCATGTTTGTACTGAGTCTTCAATTTTATGAGGCTTGCGTCAGTTTCCTATTCAATAGTTGATGGGAAATCTGTGTGGGATTTTTGTTTGCCGCCTTGTAGTTAAATCCGAACGGGCTGACTAGAATTTGTTTGTATGACAGGCTGTTTATGAGCACCACCCACGGCCGAAGCAACTGATCGTGGAGAATGATTTGCCTCAGAAGCTTCAGAACTTAATAGAGGAGCGTAGAGATGGGCAACGCTCTGGGGGCCAAGTGTTGGTGAAACAAATGGCTACTTCTCTGCTAAAAGCACTTCACATAAATACCGTATTGTAGATCCATGATATGTATGTTTCTTTCCTTTATATTTGGTTTAATTTACCTTTCCTCAAAATGATGTGTTGTTAACGCCGTTTGTTTTATATTGAGATGGCTTTAGGTGGCGTCGTTTTTAGTTCAGTGAGCTGCCTTCCCTTCATCCCCTTCTTTTTCCGTTTCCATAGTTTTTTTTAATCCCAAACCCCTTTGTGAAAAGCTTTTCTCTTCTACTCGATTGTGATGTAAATCTTTGACAGACAAATGCTTAGCGGCAAATTGTTCTATTCTGTTCTCCTTTGTGCAGTTTGAAATCCTTGAATCTCTGAAGTTGTATGTATGAAGTGAAGATTATTAGATAACACTCGCACGTTTTTTTTTTCTATTGACATTTTTTGCTTTAGTAATTTAATCCAAGTTTTATAACCTCTAAAATCTGAGGTCAGTTTTGCTACGTCGAAAATATAGGACCTGTCTCATTTTCTGCTTACTTTTTGTTTAAGTCTTCCCTATGGTAGAAATATTTGACTTGTGAAAAGACCAAAAACCTAAGGAGGAGCCAGATGGTAGATGGGTGGCGGGAAGTGGTGGGGGGAGACCCCTTCTCACAAACAAGATCTGTGTAGTGTTCCCGATCCCGAAATCCAAGTGCTATGAAACAAAAGGAGTAATCCTTAGAAGAAATTCTAAGGCAGCTCAACAAGGAAGGTGGTGCCAACAACATTTGTATATGATTAAATTGCTGGAGATTCCTTGTAGTAGCATCCAGATATCCCTTACAGTCTCATGAATCTTTCATTCTTTCCTTTTTGGAAAAGATATGACAGTAGAAACAATAATTGAGTCCCTCAAAAATAATATCATTAAAGCCCCTACATTGAGCTTCCATAATCTCCAGTTTTGCTGCCTCAACTTCCGTATCGACAGGAGACATCTATGCCAATTTTACTGTCGAAGCTCCTCTAAACTCCCCATGACAGTCTCTCATGACAGCTGCTGCACTTTGAAAGAATCTGGGACTGCAGCATCCACATTGATTTTGATGGTCTGACGAGGTGGAGGGTGCCAAACCTGAATATGAGCCTCTTTAAGCTTGCACTTCCACGCTTCCCAGTGCTGGCTGCTCACTCTTTTTTTTTTTTCATGGTAACGATATTTCATTAAAACCCATTAAACAACAAGAGAGTCGCAAGAAATAATATCCTCAGGAATAAAAGAGCTATTACAAAACCCAGAAACACCAAATGAGGCAGCCCACTTTGCCAAGAGGTGAGCCAGCCTGCTGCACCGACGGGGATCCAAGATAAAGACCAACGCGGATGCTGACGAAAGGCTTCCTGCAGAGAGAGAACCATGGCTTCAATCTTCCAGCAAGGAGGGAGAGGAATTATGAATATCCAAACAGAGGATTTGAGAGTCAGACTTAAACTGAACCAACGACCTATTACGCTCAATAGCAAGTTCCACGGCTCGAACAACCGCAGTTGTTTCGCTTACAAGAGGATCCAAAGCATGAAAGCGTTCCGTATACGCAGTACAGAGGGAATTAGAACTGTCTCGACAAGAGACTGCTAAGTAAGATCCATTATGACGGATGGCTACATCAAAATTCAGCTTCAACCAGTCGGGAGATCAGGGGAAGTCCAAGAATCAGGCTTCAACAAGAGTGTCACCGAGAGCCAGGCAACCCTGTGTCCCTGAAGACGTTTTTCTAAAAGCATGGATAAGAGAATTCGCTCCAATAACCCTGCCATCATGGACTAGTCTGTTCCAACAAAACCAAAGTTCATCCATCAGGAGAGCTGCATTGAGAAGGAAATAGTTGAGTAGCCTCGGGGAGTCCTAAAAAATGTCGCTTGCAAAATAGAGGAAATGAGATCCGCCGAGGACGAAATAGGGAGGCATAATGTCAAAGGGAAATCCAGATTCACGCCAAAGGGTGCGCGCAAAATAGCATTGAGTAAAAATATGAATACAGGGTTTCCTCGTGCAGTCCACAAAGAGCACAAAGGTTTGAGGTCCCATCAATAGAGGGAATGAAATGGGCTCACAGACCTCTAATTGGCAAAGAATCAGCTGCAACCCTCCAAAGGAAAACCTTCAGACGGCCCTGTAATTTGAGTTTCCAAAGGTGCTTCCAGACAGAGGAGGATTGCCACATCTCCTCATATGTTCGAAGCGAATAGCACCTTTAATTGAGAAGTGGCCTTGAGGGTTCGGAACCCAAATGAGGTGGTCTTGTAATTGAGGCCTCAGGAGTTGGAGGATATTGATGATCGAATCTTCAGTAAACAGTTGGTGGAGGAGATAAGTATTCCAACCCCCCAAGGCAGGGTCAACCAAATCAGCCACATGCTGGAGAGCTGGATCATGGTTAGCATCATTGTGATGAGTTGGCCTGAATTTGGGGTTAGTGGGAATCCAAGGATCCCTGTAGATGCTGAGGTTTGTCCCGTTTCTAGGGAGGTAGCAAAGATTGTGATTGAGCAAATTCTGTATGAGCAAAATACCTTTCCAGATCCAGGAGACTCCCCGTACTCCTCGTGGTAATAATGCCCTCGGATTGGGTCATATATTTGGCATGGAGGGGGCGGACCCACAATTCGTCAGATTTTTGAACCATTTTCCATCCCAGTTTAATAATGATTGCCTGGTTGGTTTCAAACATTTTTCGGATACCCAACCCACCTACTTCTTTTGGTAAACAAATAGAATTCCAAGCTCGGGTGTGAAATGATGACGTTTAGCCGTTTGGAATCACTTCAAAAAAGGCTTTTAGCGGCAGTCAGAAACCGCCCCTATATCCAGCCGCCGCTATAGGATATAGCGGAGGTTTTTTAGTGTGACCGCTGGTGAAGACCTCGACCACTGCTATAGACTCGAAGTGCAATCGTGCGCTTAATCATCTATAGCGGCGGTCAGTTTTTTTTTTGCAATGTGCTAGTATTTTTAAAACACTAATAATTTTTTTCCTATATTTTCCTACACATGTTTTTTTAATCAGTGATACAAATTTATTTCAATAACCATAATTCATTGGAGATAAAAACTTAAAGAACAAGGATAATAAAACAAAATATACTCCATATTGATTAATAATATTTTACAATAAACACAAGAATCTCTACAAATAAACAGAGGCTCTGTATAAGTAATCCCTTTTGCCAGTTCACGAACAGACATTTGAGTTTTCTGATCTGATAAGTGTTCAATCATTTCCTTCTCTTGTCGCACAATCTGTTGGGTTGGACTAATCTCAGGTTACTCTCGAGTCTCGCTTCAGCTGTGATGCTTTTACAAGAAGGCTCGGTTTGTTCTTAGCAAGTTTTGCTTTCTCCAACTCTTACTCAAGGGCAGAAGACTTCCCCTTTCGCTGAAGAATATTATGCGCTTCCATGGCTCTACATAATCATCATTTTCTTCCATGTTTTCAGTTCCTGCTACACCAATACTCTTAGAATTACAGAACTTTCCATACCTTTGATACAAAAATAAAAAATGGATTGCACAGAGTCAGTTATCTAAACACGTAAAACTGCAATAGCATACTGTGGCACTTTAAAATTAACTTTGTGAGCAAGTGACTAAAGCAATGTACAACAAATTAAAAAGTATTACTGAGCAAATACTATATGTAAGTCTTAGGACTAAGGCAACCCAAGAGGGGGTGAATTAGTTTTCTAAACTTTTCACTTTTAACCCCCAAAGACGTGTTTGCAAAGTAACTACTAATTTAGCACAAGTATATAATATGCAACAAGTGTAAATACATGCTAAAAGTAAAGAATAGAAATAGAGAAGCAAACACGTGATTTTTAGGTGGTTCGGAAAACTCGTCTACATCCACCCATCAAGCTCCTTCACCGAGCCTTAAGGTTTTCCACTATCTTCCAATAGCATATACTCTAGCTTTTGGGTGCTAGAGAATCATACAAGTGTTTTCTCGGGCTCAACACTCAAACTCACCCAAGTGGTTTTTCGGGCTCACCACTCACAACCTAACCAAGTTTTGAGATATACCTTCTCTAAGCTTCTTTTTTAGTGAACAACCTCGCTAATGGAAACACCACTATTGATAAGATAAATTGAAGAACAAAATTCTCTCATAGAGTAGATATAAAATTGGAAAGCTCTTGATTCACACAAAAACAGGGATATGAAAGTGTGTTTTGTGTAAATGATATTAGAAATATAGAATATGAAGGTTTGAAATATTTCTCAAGTAGTAGAAATGATATGTGATCGTTGTATATTAATTTTGAATGTTATGAAGGTATATTTATAGGCCACTTAAGAAAACTAGATGTTTATAGCCGTTGGGAGTCGTCTGTTAAAACGAGTCGGTCGACCACTCATGAACTGGTCGACCGCTTCAAATTATCGTTACCCAACGGTCATATTGTCAGAAGCTCAACGACTATTTTAAAATCAACCGGTCGATCGTTTCACCAACCGGCAGATCACTTCAACTTAAACACATAGTCTGATTCTTTTAAAATCATGTTTTTGACCACTTTTAAATACCCAATTTTAAAGACTTACTTCTCATAAGTATATGAAAGGTTTGAGAGTTTGTTTTGGGTGTTTTGAAACCTTTAAAAATATTTTAATCTTTCAAACAAAAGGTAAAACGGTTTATGCACGTTTTGAAAGATATGCAAGTGCGTGATTCAAATCCTTGTCAAAAGTGAAATAAAGAGTTACAAAGTTTATACCTTAAGGTCTTGAATCTTCACTTTTGAGCTTATTGCATCTTTTTTGTCTTCTTTCTTTAAGTCTTTGGCTCTTTGATGAAACATTAATTTGTCTTTGAAGATGTCCATTTTATAAAATTAATCCATTTATTGAATTCATCAAAATCTCGATTGTGCACAAAAGCCAACAATCTCCCCTTTTTTATGATAACAATAAATTGATAGTTTTGGGATGACTCTCCCTATCTTTTGCAATTGTACAAACATTTAAAATTTGAGACAAAGCATTAGTAGTAGCCATTTGGATTCATAAAGAATAATACAATAAAAACATAATCTAATTCAAAAGGAGAATATATAGGCATCAAAACTATTAAACACATTTCTCCCCCTTTGTCATTTCAAAAAGACAAAGGACACATTTCTCCCCGAATATTCATTCTAAAAAAAAAATCATATGATCAAAGGGAATACAAGCATATAGGCATTTAAGAAAACTTCCCCTTTGTCAAATAAAAAGACAATGCATGGATAGAATTTAAAAGTTCATTTTTCATCCAAAAGAACAATTTTGGGTTTTAAATGACAATTTCATTGAAATGATATAGATGATGACTAACGGGAACTCAAGAGTCCATCGCTATTACGATAGTAGCTCACCGAGTGGGTTTATATCAACCTCTTAGCTACCAATGACAATTTAAAGGTCATTCTCAACTAAAGAAAGTTTAAGCTCACAAAAATTTATCAAATTACATGATTTTGAAAAAACAAATTAGCTCATAGATGTTCCATTTTTTATAAATGCAAGAAATATGTCAAAGATGAATATATTTGCATTTATAACATAATCACATAGGAAAATATCATCAACCAACAATAGAATTTATTCTCAATTAAGGATTTAGAAGTTACCAAACGTTTTCCCTTTAAAATATGTCCTCAAGTGTCGTCTTGATAGGCAAGTTTCATCAAAGCACCATTTGTTGTTCCATCCTACAAGAGAATCAAGAACTCATTTTTGGTACCCAAGCTTTCTTGCGTCCTTCGGTGTTAGCCTTGGTTCCTTTTGGAACCCATGTCTTCTTGAGAGTCTTGCTCCAAAGTTTCTTTAAAGCACAATAAAAAATTAGATGTCCATCTTTGTTGCAAAAATGACATGTTTGAGTAGGTGCATTAAATGACTTAGCATTCACAAAATAATTCTTAAAATATTTTTGGTGAATAAAAAGGCTTGTAGCCTAAGTCACTTTTGTCAAAGACACATCTATGACTACTAAGCATGTTTTTCAAAGTTTTGATTCCTTGAGTAAACTTCTCAATAATTTTGTTTTGAGAAACTATTTTGTTATTCAAAACGACTTTCTCATTTTCAAATTCTAATGTTTTTTGTTGGAATAAATCATTTTCAAGCTTTATAGTATTTCGCTCATTTTGTCAATGAATCAATTTCTTTTGAGATCAAAATGAGTTTCTTTTTCAATGATGTATATTTTGAACCTAGTTTCTCAAATTGACAAAGAAGATCATCAAAAGCATTTTGAAGTTCAATGTAAGAAATTTTAGGCTTATCATTTGAAGAATATACCTCATAATCATCCTCAAATGCCATGAGGCACGTGTTGGAATTTAATGAGTAATCTCTAGAGCATGCCAATTATTTAAATATCTCATAATGTCTTCCTCATATCATTCATACGAACATTTGGAATTTAATGGTTGAATCGATTGGATAATTATCGAGGATGTAGTAGTATGGATAACGTAATTTTCATAAAAGGTCCATCTGTTGTTAATCAAATGAAGTTGTGATGGTACAGATTACTAGGGGATGTGTAACCATTGGCTTGTGTGATCAAGGATGTCCTCCTGGTAGCGTGGAGTTCTCATGCTTGCTTTTGTTCATGGGAGGACCGAAATCATGGAACAGTCCCCACTGAACGATTGAGGGACGCATAACCTGACTTTGGGGGTAAATAAAGAGTGGAATGATAAGGATAATCTTCAAGTGAGGGAGAATGACAAGACCCTTGAGGGCGAGGAAAGGCTTGTCGAGACATCTAACACGCCCATGACATGCCCCGGCCCAAGCCATGACACACCTAGCAGCACATTGTCATGCCCCACGGCATTGCCAGGACAAGACAAAGGGCCCGTAAGGCCACAAGTCTCGGCATGACTCAGACAAAGTATATGGAGAGGCAGTGCACAACGACTCAGCAGGATTTGAGAAGCACAATGAAGGTGCCACCATCAGTCGTGGCAGCACAACAAAAGGTGCATGAAGAGTTGACTCAAGATGGATCCCGAAGCTAAGAGGAGTTGATTGGTGGCACCACCACACGGCGGCACATGGAGGAGGACATAGGAAGTTGGTCTCAAAATATTTAGGAGACCATGGGAATCATTTTGATGTCACCACCCTACAAGGTGGTGGAGCGGCAGCGGAAGCGGTGGAGCACGACAGCAGCAACTACCACAAGCGGCTAAGAAGGGCCATATAGGGTAAACCGCATGTGGGATCCCTACATGGCTGAATCCCCCTTATTTAAGGGGAGTTATGTTATTGCTTTTGAGTCTCAGACAGTTCCATGTTGGTGGGATTCAATTAAGGTAACAATCTTGGTTCTATTTTAGAAAGATTAGTCCTATCGGTGTTATCATCCCCCCTCTCGCAAGTTATTTGTTACTCTTGATGTTGTATTTCACGAAAATGACATGCATTATTTTGCACCCGAGTCTTCACTTCAGGGGGAGAATAGAAATGAATTGCAGACTCTGAATTACTATTCGGACAACTTGGATTTTACAAGTGGTGGCAACTTGGATAATAGTGGTGAAAGTCCAAATGAGGCAAATGGTGAATATCTAGATTTAGAGGATGAAAATAGTCAGGATCAGATGGAAGTGCCTGCTTCCCTTCTTCATGAAGTACCATTTAACCAATTTCTCTCTCTCAAGTGACTCCATTTCTGAACATCAGGTAAATTCTGAACCCCACCTGAAAGTGCTACGTAATCAATTCACAAGAGGAATGCCTAAAATAAACTATGAGCATGTTCTTAGTTCCAATCCTAAGTATCAATCCCATAAGTAACTCTGTGTCTTACCATAGATTTTCAAAGGAAAGTGAATCATTTGTGAATCAATTGTCTGTTGTATCTATTCCTAGTAGTGTGCAAGAGGCCTTGAGAGATCACAGGTGGAAGGAAGCCATGAATGAAGGAATGAAGTCTCTCCAAAAGAACTCAACTTTGGAAGTTGTTAACTTACCTGAAGGAAAGAAACCTGTCAGATGCAGGTGGGTCTTCACCATTAAATACAAAGCTGATGGAACCATTGAACGATTCAAAGCCAGACTTGTCGCTAAAGGATATACTCAAACTTAATATTGTTGAGACATTCACACTAGTCACTATAATTAATATTGTTCGTATCCTATTATTCTTGACTGTGAATCTTGACTGGTCTTTGCAGCAGTATAAAGAATGCAAGCAGAAGAATTTGAAAGAATTCTGTGTATGGAATTGTACAAGGACTGGCCTTTTATAGGTGAAGAGGGAAAAGAAGAAAAGGAATGAAATAATTACAGAATAATTACAAAGTGGAAAGAATCAATTAGAATCATTTAATTGCTAAACTTGGGGATTACTCAAGAGTGATGCCCAAGTAATGAGATATATATGGAAATATATCTATGAGATATTCACAGAACCAACTTGGAAATAATGAGACAATTGCGGAATCGTCAATTGTCAACAAGTGGAGTTGGATGGACATGAAATGAATGATCCACCTAGTAGTCATAAAGGTGGAGATCTTAAGTAGACGAGTAAGTGTAAGAGTACATAGCTGAATGAGATAAAATATGGATAGCTTTTGGAAGTGATCACTGATATTGAGAAAGTATACAACACAATTAGCTTACGGTATCCTTAAACCTGAGAGGTTTGTGCAGTTTGTTTGTTGTATACTTGTGCTTTACCCGAGTCATATCGTGATGGTCTCTCTCAGTCAAATATTTCAAAGAACGTTGACTCTTGTGCGTGATAAATGGGTTTGGATAAATGTTCAACAAAGAATCTACCAGTTTCTTGATGAAGCAGTTTATTCAGTATCTTTGTATAGTGTTGGACTAGAAAAGAAATATCTCTCCAAATAAATTTTGAGAAAATATTTTTTCAAAATTAATATGTATTTAAATGTGAAATTTTTTTTGAAACAATTTGAGAGTCCAACAGGTTATAGATTGAGAATTAAAAATTAGGCTTAAATGCACCTCATACCCCTATGATATGCTTAAGTTGCAAATATGTCCATATGTTAAAGAAAGTTATTTTAATACCCCTGGAGTAATATTTATTTTAACAAAATACCCCTCCGTCCACTTTTAATTGAAAAAATTAATGAGAAGTGGTGGCGTGGTATTCCTCATCACGTCTGCATAGATAAAAATGTGCCACGTGTCAGTTGGACCCACTTTCGCCACGTCAAATGCCCAGTCAATAGCCAGCCAGATTCCAAGTCAACTCAAATGTCACGTCATTTAAAAAAATCAAAAACAAATTCAGGATGATCAATTCATGAATCGGTTCCAGTGCTCTCAAAGACACCGCCACATTGAGATTGATGCAAGCAAAAATCCCGAATTCAACCAAACTTATCCTCAGGAAAGAATTCAAAGTCCTCACTCCCTTCACAATAATATTCTTGCACCCAATGATGTGAAAATTTATATCACACATTTTTTTAGTTGTAATTGTTTTGATTCAGAGTGTTTTGTATGTTTCTTAGCTCGTTTGTCTAGAATTTCAAGTGTTTTTTGCATTTATTTACTTCTTAGGAATTATTGATGTTTGTAGGTATTTAATTATTCAATGAATTTGAAATTGATCTCCTGCGAAGAGCAGAATTCAGGCTAAGCCTAGACCTTGGATTCAAGTATCATTCGGTTTTTGGATTCTTACTGAAGCTACAGACCTTGGATTCAAGTATCATTTTGCTTGTTGGAAAGATGAGAGGCCTTGAAATTTTATAAAGAGCCCAAAACCCAATTCTGTCATTTTGAAGTTCAAAATCTACAAAAAAATGCAGAAGTCTGAATCTGTCCAGAAGTTTACTACAACCTATACCCTGTTTCGATTTTTTGCCTCACATTGTTATTGACATTGAGGACCAGTTGCTCTATTAGAGGCAGCCCAGAAAAGAGCTCTACCAGCTCTACATGTCTAATCCTCGCATCCTCCGGACTATACCCATCGTCATTTTTGTCCCCGCTAGGGTTCGATAGGGACGTTGTATTGACCAGTTGGAGAAGCAAGGGAGGATAAGTTTGTAGAAAAACGGCCAAATGAGAATCGGGGTGAGGAGGAATAAGCTGAACGGTGCATCCCGAATTTGGTTCTGATTTTTTTTAAAATGATGTGGCATTTGAGTGAGTGGGCATCTGGCTGGCTATTGACTAGGAATATGAAGTGACAAAATTGGGCCTACATGACACGTGTCACATTTTTATTCGTGCAGATGTGTTGAGGAATACCACGCCACGACTTTTCATTAGTTTTTTAAACAAGAAGTGAATAGAAGGATATTTTGTTAACATAAATATTACCCTAAAAGTATTAAAATAACTTTCTTTACCATATGGCATATTTGCAACTTAAGCATACCACAGGGATATGGGATCTATTTAAGCCTATAAATTATATGAGCTAGAGATTTAATTAGTGATATTATTCCGATCCTATTAGCTCATGTGAAATATAACATGGTAGAAGGGTAGATAAAATGTAATAGCCCGGATCGTAAAGACTTCTAGCGTTGTCTTATAGTAATAAACACCACTATTAAACTGAGGTTACTGTCAGTGGGAGGATCGTTAATCTAGAATTTTTTCTAAGTAATATACACGCTCAGGCTCTTTTATTCATACAATAGTAAAACCAACAGCTTCCATACTACAAAAAAGTACAAAAATAAAACAACAGCCCAAGCCTAATATGATAGAATAAATAGGAGAACCCTAGTTCTCGTCGTCAGCGTCACTTAGTTTTGATATGTCGACATACTCGTCAGAGTTTAGGGTTATCCACCTATGACCCCACCCTTCATCCAAAACAGCTAAGTCTCTAGTGACCCAAACATATAATGTCAACTCCAGTATAATATGGTCATGGCTTATAACCTTCATGAACTCTCCTAAGAACACTTCAGACATTTGTTAAAAGAATTTAACAAACAACGGTGAGTCCAAATGACTCAGTAAAGCCAGTTGTTAGTACAACAGAATAGCAGATACAAGAAAAAAGATATTGAAGGAACTCGTTCATCAATGAAATCACAAAAAAGAATATGAAAATAAAGAAAAAAACTCAATTCTTTTTTAAAAAAATTATCTTTTTAATTTTCAACCACCACTTCTCTCACTCCTAGAGTGATATATATTACTTTCATATATTTCCAACATTACTCCCAGAGTAAAATACAGTTTCACTCCCAAAGTGAAATATCGTTATAAAGGATCTTTCCGCATACGACGGAGTGACCAGTATGCAAAAAAAAAATGATACACATCCTCTTATACACAATACTATCACGTCTTCACAGTACACGTTAAGTATGCATGTCTCATTTCAATGTCTATACATATCATACATGATATGCAATTCCTTAACCATACTTAAACCTCAAACATCATTTTCTAAAGTACAAGTTAAGTATGCATGTCTCATGTCAAGGCTCATACATATCATACATGAAATGCAATACCTTAACTCTTCATTTGGAAAGTATAGAAGCATTATTCAAAAGAAATGTGTTGTGAAGGAAAAAACACCACCTTGATTTCATGGTTAAAAACCAGCTTAATCACCACGTAGAAAAAACTAATTTTGACATAATCAAAGATAAAGAGTTTTGAAATCACAAAGAATTCTTCAAAAGAATATGTTTAAGCTTTGAAAAACGAAATTTGGGAATTTTTTTTGAAAAGAAACGAATCAAAGTATGAAAAACATCTTGAAAACTAATCAAAGTTTAAAAATGATACTATTTTGAAAAGACGAGCTTGTTCTTCGTCAAAAACACGAAGAACACAAAGAACAACAAGAATATGAAGAACGCGAACAACATCAATAGATGCTAGAATAATTTTGAAAAACACAAGAGATTCACAAAATCATCTTGAAAACTTTTGAATCGAAATCAAAGATAACAAACTAAACTTTACCTCTAATGTGGCCAAATCTTCACTAGAATGTTTCCTCCTCTTTCTCCCACTTCACTTCATTCTTGATCTCAAACTTAAACTTACAATTTTTGGATCGAATGGTGTAAGCTATAATGGCTGAATCTCACCCCTATTTATAGGAAAACACAGCTCGTCACAAAGCGACACGTATCGACCTATCCAAGCTAGCCTTGGCGAGTCAAAAGGCTATGTTGACCACACGTCAACACCTAGCAGCCTACAGCAGCTGCAAGATATACCTATGGACGAAATTTTCATATCAGCTATGGCGAGTCACGAGTCACCTGATTGTCGACACATCGAGCTTCCTCGGGTTTAGCCTTTATCTTCGTGCTTTCCAGCCTTGATTTTTCATGCTACTAGCCTTGATTCGTCATGCTTCCTAGCCTTGATATGTGTCACTCTCTAAGGCTGCCGAAATTTCTTTACATAATGGCTAAGTTTCGCTAATTTCTTCAATATTCCAACGATGATCATAAAACTTCCTACTTGCTTCCGAAAAATAAAAAATCTCCAAATTTGAACCATAAACTCATGAATGAACTCCCAACATATTAGTAGAATAAAAATCATGTGATTCGGTTTTCGATGAAAACCTGTCCTACTAGCTTAAAAAATTAAATTATAAAAACTCATTTACTTGCGAACTCCAAATCTCACTTAATCATGTTCTAATTAAGGTTTTAACACTAATACAACAAGTATTAATTAATCTCCAAATCAGCACTAAATCAATATACTTATTCGCTAATTATTCCCTAATGCACTACTAGCCCAAACTTGATTTCACAGACAAAATGTATGTTATGCTAAACAAAAGTTCGGGGTATGACAGAAGCAAATAATTGCTACCAAAAAGAATTTTACAAATCAATCCAATTTTCTCCGGAGACAATTGTGATATGTTGATAGACATAATCGCAATTAGTAGAAGCCCAAAATTCGGAATAAAAGAATAATTGAGGAGTTTCATGTAATCCTATGGCTGAGATCTAAGAACCTTAACGATCCCACGCCATATCACAGTTAGGTTTTTTTTATTAAAAGGCATACCATGAGATGGTCAGCCGTATAGTTGGCTATCAGAACTTTGAGAGAAACCTTGTAACGGTTGTGAGGCGTGGAGATGAATGAGACAGAACCTATTAGGGTGTTCATGTTTGTGAAACCCACGAGACTCAAGGTGTGAGATCGACAAGACCTTGATTAATGAAGATCGAAGATCAACAAGATCCAAAAAATCATCGAAGATCAAAGATTGTTCATTTGAAATTTGATATGTAATTTTTCCGCAAGCCAACTATCACGAGGATCCCAAGGTTTGATGACCAATATAGATTGCCCTTAACGTTCCACGGAGCCAGGATTTTTTCCTTCTGCCAAGCTGCTGAATTTGAACATTTTTAAAGAATTGCCTCTAGAATCTTCAACACAAACTGTTTGACAAATTTCCATGCATCCCGAATAGCATTAGTGGTTACTGTTGCCAAGAGGCTTCTGGGCTGCAAATTTTCCAACTAGGAGGAATTGAGTTACATATGTAGCGGCTTATTGGGTGTTGGCCTGGAATTTTAAGGGTAGATCATACCAGGACAGGGCTTGTGTTTTACATAGCCAGTTAGACAGCTTGAGCTAAGTGCTAAAGTCAAAGGGTTACTGTATC